>PVKA01011975.1:0-23035 GCA_004027165.1 Ctenomys sociabilis
CTGGGTCTGGGGCTGTGGGGTGGGACCAGTAATCACCTGGAAGTGTTTCTCTGGCACAGTGTGCCTGGAGCTGTCACTGGGCCACGTGAGGTGACGGGCAGCTTAATCCCTGGGAATTATATCTCAGGCACGATGGGCCTGAGGTTCTACACTCACTGACCTTTGATGCCCAGAGAATCGGGGAAATTCCCACTCAATCAGTGGGCTTTAGGTCAGGGGTTCCGGGGAGGTGTTGGTGAGTGGGACCTGAGGTTTCAGGCCAGTCACTGGCTTGGAGGGGTTGGGGACAGGGATCTGCGAAGCGTGTGGGAAGAAGCCAAAGGCTCTTCCTCAGACTCACAACCCTCTCACTGATCTGGGAAGCCTGGTGAGTCCTGTAAATTCGCTCTCGCTGGGAGAGCTTGGCGCGGGATCCAGGAGGCCGCTGGAGTCAGCCACTGTCTCAGGCTGGTCTCTGGGGCTGGGCAGGCGCAGACGGGATGGAGCAGGATGGTGGAGTCGGCCGCGCTGTCTCTGGCCGGTCTCAGGGGCTGGGCGGGGGTGGGCGGGATGGAGCAGGATGGTGGAGTCGGCCACGCTGTCTCTGCCCAGTCTCAAGGGCTGGGCGGGGGCGGGCGGGATGGAGCAGTCTTTTAACTTTTGTTACTCAGATTTTTATTCTCTGTTCAGGATTAGGAAATGTTGAAGGAAAGTCAAAATAAGCTCATTAAAATACAAATAATAATATGGGTTTGAATGAGTACTTTCACCGAGGTATAGGTTTCATCTAGACAAAAGTTACACTTTTTTTGTCTCTTCTATCAAGTAAAAATCTGAGAAACAACCATTTCTCTTACTTTCTGGGCCTCACATGGACAAATGAAAAATACATCTCTGAAAACAGTTTCAGTTTGAGCTCAGTGGAACATTTTCAAGTTTCAGCACTGTTTCTCTCTCATTCTGGATTCTAACAGGCTCAAAGTGTGGGACTGTCTTTGCTCTTTCTATAATTAAAGACCTCACATCCCGTACTGGTTGATGCATGTGTCAACTAGAGGGGTCATTAGCTCCGTGCTCCGTGGCTGGGGTGGGGAGGCCCTTCCCCAGAGTCGCTTAGCACGTAGCCGGTGTCTAAGGGGCTGGCGGAAGGCTTCTGAAATCCCTGGCTGCAGAGGAACTCCAGTCCACAGTCAGTGCGGAGGAGTTCTCATCCTCATGGCCGGCCACTTCCCCAGAGGAGCTCTGGTCGCCAGTCAGCATGGAAGGACCAGAGAGAGAGGCCTGAGAGACGCAGCAGCTGCTGCTCCACCCTCTGCTCCTCACTGTTTCTGCGACCCTTCACTGCTGCCCTCTGCCCTATGCTTTCTGCCTTGGAACCGGCAGAATGTGGACTGAAACCTCCACAAACTGTGAACTATTAAATAAGCCCTTCCTTCCTTAATTTTGGGCATTGGATATTTTGGCCCGGCAAGTAAAAAGTAACTGAGACATGCCCAAATCTTATTAATTTTTTAAAATTTGTGCTGTTAATTTCTAGGCTGCAAACTAATGATCACTCTATCATGGCTATGTGTGTTAATTGTGTCTTTATATGTATAATTAAAAGGCAATGAATATTTTTAAAGTCAGTGGGATAATCCAGTGAAAGAAATTTTTGTGATTTCATCCTTCTAGGATTTTAGTTTGCTAGATAGTTTCAACATCTGAATTTATTTAGAGCACTGCTAATTTGGGCTCAGAAACACAAGAACTGTTGCCTCTAGGCACATTTCAGGTCATCTAGTGTTGTTTTCTATATTGGAATCAGCAACAGCTGTCAACAGCTGCAGCACATGTCAGTCAATACTGCACGGAGAAGGACAGACCTCAGAAAGAGCGTGTGTGGCTGGAGACAAAGGCCACAGGCATAAGTTACAGGTAACGGACATAGTATATAAGAGAAATGTTTTCCATTTTGTGTAATATACACACATCACTCTTTAAAGTCACATCTGACTGGTAAAAGGAGCACTTTTAATAACCCTGAAGTGCTTATCTGTGTCTGTCTTTCTTATATGCCCAGTGGAGCTCTCTGAGGTACTCAGTTATTATGTGCAATACAGACATATTTTCTCCACAAGTAGTGATTTGCTCAGTTACTCAACATAAACAGTTCACTTATAAATAAATGCCTTTGGTTACTCAAAAGACTTAGATTACTTTGGAAAATAGTAAATATAATTGCCAAAAAAGCAGCCTTTTAAACTTTATATTACTTTAATAATTTATTAGAAACTAATGGCAGTATTCAGTTGAGTAAATGAAATTATTCCATTGTTTTGCATGGGCATTTTACAGGGGTATATAATAGACACATGCATTAAGTTTAGACAGAATCAACCGCAATTAATTAGCAAAGAATGCAAAGAGCATATACACAGGGGCAGGAACTTGACTTTTCACTTTGAGACTTAACTCCACTATAGCCCAAAGATAATACATGTTTAAGTGATTGTGTGCCTCAGTATATAGTTTCAAGAAGATTGTGCATCATTTTTTCTTTTCCAATTGTCATAGGCAAAAGCAAAACCATAGGCTGGCCAAACAGCTCAGCAGATTAAAAGTTCCTGCAAGCAGGCACAGGGGACAGGAATGCAATTCCTGGGCCTGCCATGCTGGCCCTGCTTCCAGGGTTCCTTGCGTTGGCAACTGAGACTGGGCATGCTGGCACATGCCTGTAATCCCAACTTTTGGGAGGCTGAAAACAGGCATATCACTACGAGTGCAGTCTACGCAGTGAGACCCTGAACATCCTGTAGACCCTTCCCTAAAATAAAATAACCCATAAAATATGTATATTATTGCCCCTATGTTTTCCTTATAATACCTCATATAATGCTTCCCCATTAATACTACTTTAAGGTAAACATATAATGTATATGCATGCATAAATACAAGTAGCTCATTAAACGTGATGAATTAATTATTGTTACAATCACCTTTCTTTCAAAATGACTAAATCTCAATGAATCTCAATAAAACATCTGAATGTCCATGTAAAAATGATCACAAGCATCTAGGCTTCAAAACCTTGCACTGAGGGACTGGAGCAATGGCTCAATAGAATAAGTGCTTGCTTGAGAAGTGCAAGAACCTGAGTTCAATCCCCAGTTCCAAAAAAAAAAAAAAATCCTTGCATCAGAGTCACATAATACATAGAATAAATTTCCATGTCCAAGTGTTCATGAAAATAGACCTTGTTTTATTGACTTTTTTTTGTCATCATTCCACCCACAGGGCTTTGCATGTTTTGTGCTCAACGAGGAGGAATTTTTTTTAATGTATTTGGTACAGGGTCTATGGAGACCACAGGGTCTTACTATGTAGATCAGACTCAGATTGATCCTCCTATTTTAGCCTCTCAAGCACTGGGATTATAGTTGCCCTCCATCAAGTGCAAGGTCCTGAGTTTGATTTTGATTTCCCAGAGAGAGAGAAGAGAGAGAGAGAGAGAGAGAGAGAGAAAGGGGAGAGAGAGAGAAAAGAAAGAAAGAAAGAAAGAAAGAAAGAAAGAAAGAAAGAAAGAAAGAAAGAAAGAAAGAAAGAAAGAAAGAAAGAAAGACGTGAGAGGTACGATCAAATGAAAAACTTGGACAGGTTTTCTATTTGTAGTGTCTGTCCTTTGCAGTTCTACAATGGAGTACCAAATAATGACAGTAGTATGTTAGAACTGAAGATGACTTTGAGTATTATACTGTTAAAACCAACCAAAATTAAACAGCTTCTGTTTATTCTTTTCAGAATTCTGCAGAAATTCTTGTGGTCCCAGGGCTTGGCTGCTCAGGATTGGCTCACACACATCAAAGTCACCAACAAAGAAGACAGTGGCCACATGGGTCCAAGCCAGGCTTCCGAAGGCAGGTGTTCTGCTGAAGGGCATGGTCTTGAATGTGGGGGTGACTCATGGATGCATCCCCCATTCTTCAGGCTCACATGGGCTTGATCACGTGCCGGGGTTCTCACTGCTTTAGAGAAGTTTAAATGCACAGGACCTTTTTAGGTCTATTGCTTTATGCTCTAAAAGAAGGTAAATGATTAAGTCCCGAGTTAATGTAAGGAGAATTATCTAAGGGTGTGGATGGATGGGGGCTTGAACAAATGAAGGACCATTATCACGCTGATCTTCTTTTAAGAAGTTCTATGGCTCTATTTTGGTTTTTGTCACATTTGAGGAAATTAAAATCTTGAGAGATCAAGTGACCTCAGCAAAGACATATAATTAATTTATACACTGTAATGAGTTAAAATTTTATATGACACTTAGGGCCACTTAAGTACCAAGTCAATTGGGACAATGTCTTTATGTGTATTAAAGCTTTTCAGATGTGTTTAGATGAAGTGAAATTTATTTAATCTGATCACTTAAACCCTTAAAATTAGTGTAGACTACTATATTTGTCAAATTTGATTGTTAATGTATAAATTTGTTTTAAAACATGAGTTTTGTATTTAATTATTGAATATGATTCATTTCTTCTGTGATTTTCTTCACCTTGAAATTATTGGAAGTGGGCTTTAATTCAAATTCCCTTAATCATGAAGAAAATGCAAGGAAAATATAAACACACCCATATAGAACACAGCTATAGAACAGTAGCTCTATTTTACCTATACTTTTGATAGGGCAGTTGATAATTTTGCCCTCTTTCTTGACCTAAACTTTCTTTTGAATATATAATTTATGTTAGCATTTGTGGTGTCAATTTGGTCCTTACAGTTTCGCTATACATTTGTATTAATCGCTGATAAATAAAATGTGTGTGTGTGAAACCTGTCACAAAAATATTTAGTTCTTAGTCATAATGAACAGAATGAAAGATTCAGCAAAGGTGGGGCAGAAGCATTAATTTGACACAGGCTATTTGTTTATTTTAGAAATGACCTAAAGGCAAGATTTATCCTCCTGCAATCTAGAAATAGGGCCAATGCACAGAGGACAAACTAATCATAACATCATTTCATTTTTTGCTTGATCATATTTTGCAATTTTATTATACAGGGTTATTATAACAGCATAAATGGGTGACTAAAACAATAGAAATTTATAATCCAAAGCTAGAAGCTGAAAGCTCAAGATAAAAGTATCAGCTGATTTGCTTTTTGGAGAGATCTTTGTGTTTTGCAAATAGTTGTTTTCTTATTGTGTTAAGCATGGCCCCTCCCCTTGTCCCCTCTTTTCCTACATGTTTTCTGGCCTCCCTTCCTGATGACAAGGACACCCATCCTACTGGATTGGGGTCTCACTCATGATTTCATTGAACCTCAGTTGCCTTCTTAAAAGCCCCTTTCCTAAACACAGTCACGCTGAAGTTAAGGCCAAAGTCCTACATTTTGAGGATACAATTCAACCTATGATGGAGAGCATACCAAAATTCTGGCCCATGTGTGTAAACATCAAATTGTTCTTAATATTTACTCTATTAAGAACTTACTCTATTAAGCTTTTAATAGAGTAAATAAGGGCTGTAGAATTAGCTCAGCCAAATTTTAAGTGCCTGCCTGGCAAGCATAAGGACCCAAGTTTGATTCCCAGTACTGCATGCTGTGCTGAATGCAGAATCTAGGTATGGTGTCACACACCTGTCATCCCAGCATTGGGGAGGCTGAGACAGGAGGATCAGTATGAATCTGAACTGCATAGTGAGACCGTGAATCAAATAAATAAATGAGTAAAAAATTTAAAAAAATAGTAAATGAAAATGAAAAGGTACAATAAATACTGTGAAAAGAAAACTATGCCAAGGGAAACAACAACTGAGATGAAGGAAAAAGAGGAAAAGAAAAGAGAGAAAGAAAGAAAGAGAAAGAAAGAAAGAAAGAAAGAAAGAAAGAAAGAAAGAAAGAAAGAAAGAATGAAAGGAAGGAAGGAAGAAAAGATAGATAGAAAGAAAGAAAGAAAGAAAGAAAGAAAGAAAGAAAGAAAGAAAGAAAGAAAGAAAGAAAGAAAGAAAGATGCATATGTATATAGAAAGTATAGCTTGGATAATTGTACTATTGATTTTTAGTGGTCTATTGAAAGAGATAGTTAATACTTATTTTTTTTTTATTTTTTCAACCAATTTTGCATGCTTATATATGGAGACAAAAAGTCTATATATAAATGTGGATAGTTGAAAACCATGGAAAGCCTTATGTATTAATAACTGCATAAAGGATAACTCATGCAATTCAGAAAAATTACAAGAATCACATTACTTAAGGAATGTGATCCAGCTTCTTTTTTATTTTGTTTTTTTTTATCCTTTTTTTTTTTCCTGTGTCTAGGGCAGGGTCCACAGGGTCTTACCACTAGATCATACTCATAGTAATTCTCTTGTTTGCAGCCTCCCAAGTGCTGGGATTGCAGGCACGGCCACCATGCCCAGTCTCAATCTCCTCCCAGTGCCCTCTGCGGGAGGGACTGGCACACTTGCCAGGGATTGCACCCCAGCTGCTGCGCTCTACCTAAACAGGCACTTTAATCCACTGAGCTATTGTGCTGGTCCCTTTTTTAATTTTTAAAAAGAATAGAAATAGTAAAACTAAAATTAGAAATGAAACAGAGTTTCTCTAAATGAAATGATGGAAATTCAACCTTGGTTGTTATAGTGCATATTTTTGCCTTCAAATTAGTTGTTCATGTCACCAGATATTTAATCTTTGGAGTTCATTTTGGAATAACTAAGTTGTTAGTTTCCTCCATTGGTTTCTTTTTTTTTTTTTCTTTCCACAAATACAAAGTGAAGTTTGAAATCTTCACAAGCTATGTCTAGATTATGAATGCTATTATGTGTCAGTAACTATACTTGTTAACACTTTAATAATCTCAATCATAGGGGCCAGGAGATGGCTCAATAGAATAAGTGCTTCCCTGGCAAATGCAAGGGTCTGAGTTCAATCCCTGGTTCTGAAAAAAAAAATTTCAATCACACTTTGAACTCAACCCCAATAATTGCTGATTTTTTTTATTTGTTTTCATTTGGGAACCATTAGGAAAACATTTTTACTGTCTCTTTGTTTTGACTGTTTCCATGTCTTGCATTAGTTAGAAGTGGCAGTGTTCTGATATTGATAGGATAGCTAAAGGAAGTCGCAAAAGCTAACTCAATCTCACATTTGTCCCATTAATATTTCCATCATTGATACAGGCAAATTAATCAGAACCCAATTATATTTATACCAACCCTGAAATACTTGAATCTTGCAAGGAGTCCATTTTGAATTCACCTCTTTGACATCCATGTTAACACAGAGAATATATCTAACCTGTATAGTCTATTCATAATTTAAAAATTCCCAAATATTTTACCTATCTTTGTAATATTATATTTTGTATATTCTAGATTCCTTTTCAACCTATTGCCTGCTTCCTGGCATAAAATATTTATGAACTAATTGGTTTAAAAGGCATTATGACCAACAGGAGAGTAATCAGATCATAGCGGGGTAGTTTTTCATAGATAATTGGGAGTAATAATCTTACTTACAGGCAGAGTGTATTATGTTTCCATACAGTGGTGGCAACAACAAAAGCAATAATGGATGTACTTTCCCATACGAAAAGAAGAGAGCAACCATCTGAGATGGGTAGGACCAAGAAGAGTGTTAAACAGGCAATGCTCGCTGTTCTTCGGAGACGGCTCATGGAGCTGCTACACGCTTCTTCTGGCTCACTAATCAGACAGAGTCTGGCCTGACAAGGGAACCGCCACTGGCAATGTGCAGTTGCTCTGGAAGCCTGAAAAGAAACTCTGTTCTGTGCAGTAAGGCCGCTAGCTAAGAATACTATGTTATGAAAGAAAGGAAGGCCAGATTGGAGACAATTGGCCATCACTCCTGCAGCTCATACCTTTTGAATTCAAATATCTGGGTAAATTGTTATATTCTTATACATACAGTACATGCACTGCTTTTATGAGCAAATGGTCCTTGAGATCAGAAAGGCATTGTGCCACTTTAAACTTCAAATTTTGGGATAAGATATGGTTTTCTTGATTTGGTTCTGTTTTCCACAGTGTATTCATATAAAACAAAAAGATAAGTTATCTTGTTCACACACTCAATACACAAAGGTGGATGTGCAGGTTACCAGTTGATTAGCTGTCCTCTCTGAATAACCCATGCTGCCTGGGGCTAAGTTAGGGTCACATTGATCTGAAATAGGCTCATGTGTTAAAGTCTTGGCCCATGCTCTGGAAGGTGCTGTTGGAAGAAAACAGAACCTTTGAGAGATGGGCATTATAGAAGAAGTTCAGTCTCAGGATGTGGGTCCTCAAAGCCCATTGTGAAGCACAGATGTCTTTTGGTTTCTTAACCTCTTGGCTGTTGCAAGTGGAACAGCTTCTCCTTCTCCTTCTCCTTCTCCTCCTCCTCTTTCTTCTTGTCCTCCTCCTCCTCTTCCTCTTTCTCCTCCATCTTCTCCTCCTGCTCTTGATTCTTCTTCTCCTTCTTCTTCTTTGGTAGGACTAGGGATTGAACTCAGCACTTTGCACTTTCCAGGCAAGCACTTATTCCACAGAGCTATCTTCCTGGCAAGTGGAACAGTTTCTGCACAGGCTCCTGCCTTTTTGTATGGCTTTGTTACAGCCTAATAGAAATGAAGTCAAGCAAGCAGGAATTGAAATCTCCAAACTGAGCCAGGAAAATTTTTCCTATTAGAAGAAAATGACTTCTTTCAGTGATTTGTTACAGTAGTGGAAAACTAACGTACCTGCTCTATGGAAATAGATATGGACAATTTTTCTTTTATGTTTCAGAAGGCATAGAGACTGTCAGTGGAGCATGGAGAAAAATTGCTGGAGGGAAGGCTTTCCTTTTCTGGTTTTGGAACAAGCTTGCTCTGGGATCCCAGGGCACACATGGTTTTCTATGGCACCAGGCTGTAGCAGCACTGGCAATTTCTGGCATTTGCTTCTGCAGGGCACGATAGCCAGAAATAATTTGCTTCTTGAGACACAGCAGGCTCCACAGGCTGCCTCTGTCCCTGCCAGCCCTCACATGCTATAGTCCCAGGCTTATGGAATGAGTAGCTAGGAGAATCCACTGGCTGCTAGCTAACCTGCCAAACACATCTCAGGCAGATATAATACAGAAGCACCTCTGGTGAGACACTTCTCCACAAGCAGCGTCCCCCATACACTGGATGATAGACACACTTGCCAGCAATCATTGGTGGGCACCACATATTTAGTCTGCCATTTAGTAGGCCAAGACTATGTCCACTCTAAGTTCAGGATCTCAGCTCTGTGGGGTGAAACTCTTCTAGGATTCTGTTTTAGTTCCTCTACTGAAAAAGTTTCAATGCTAGTGGTACAAAATAATTTAGTGTCCACATTGAGTTTTCACAAGACAGGAGTATTTACCCTTTATCACTGTAATAATTCCCTGAGTTAAATCAGCTTATAGAAAAAAAGGATTTCCAGCAGCTCAGTTTTGGAGGTGTCAGTCTATTGTTGGTGGGCCACATTACTTTTAGGTCTCTGGCAGGCAGGGCATCTACACAGAAGCATGTTTAACAAGCTGCTCAACTTATGACACCCAGGAAATAAAGACAAAGGTATCCTTATCTTGGTTCTTTAGAACTCTCTTCACTACTTAATATTCTAATTCTCTCATTGTTAGCAATTCCTTATTGAGATCATTGTGGTTTCTCCTTATTAATTGAGTGGACCCGGACTGATAAAGTAGATCAAGAAGAAACGAATCACAATAAAATCTTCCATCTAGGGGCAGGAGACAATTGCCACTACTAGGATGACACATCCATCAGAAAGTGCCGTGCAGGAAGAAGGGTGCCTGACTTCTCCAGTACACAAAGGAGGACTCGTTTGATCACACAGGCAGATGCTACTCTCTTTGTGGATTGTCTTAATGCTTTTTATGTCTCTTGACACTGGCTTTTGGTATTGTACTCTTATCTAATTTCACTCCAAAAAGCCAGGCATGGTGGTGCAGGCCTGTAATCCCAGCACTTGGGAGGCTGAGGCAGGAGGGTTGTTGTGAGTTCGAGTCCAGCCTGAGCTACAAAGTGAGCTTAAGGCCAGCTTGAATTGCATTGTGAGACCCTGTCTCAAAAAGACAAATAAATAAATAAATAAATAATAATCTCACTCCACTCTCTTGTGAGTATGGCATTAGAGAGAGAACAAACCATGGATTTTAGGTGTGGTATGACTTTCTAAACTATTTTCTGCTAGTGCATATTTGAGATATGAGATTTACTTTAAGAAATTAAAGCTATGTTGCTTGCCAATGAGATATATATGGTAAGATATATGCGGTAAGATATATGCGTATGGTGTTGGGTAAAAAAAATTATCCTGAGTGATTCCAACTTACATGGCTTTAAGTTCATGGTTCAGAGTGTTAACATCTGTCTTACACAATGGAAAATGGTAAAATTGCACCATCTCCTGAAGAATATTCCCTGAAGGGTGATGAGATAGCTTAGTGGTCTAAAGCACCTGCTTAGGCAAGCTTGGGCAAAGCACAAGGACTGTGGTTCAGTCCCCAGCACCACATGCAACGTCAGCTCTGCTCTCAAGGTGGGCTGAGCCTGCCACAAAGAAAATAAAAGAATATTCCCCACGTTTATCTTGTTATATTTTTTTCTCATCAGAGTAGCCAAATATAATGGTCATACCATAGTTACAAAAAAAGTGGAAACACAGTTTTATTTAGGATGCCAATGTGCCAAGCTAAGTATTCTGTTAGTGTGAAAGGTGGTATCAAATGGATACTGAAGGAGGACTGGAAGAATCTGCTCCATAAGCCCTGTGATTCATATCTATGTCCCAATACAAGAAAAATACATGTTTATATATCCATAATAAAATTCAAAAGATTATCTTTTTTCTTAAATATTGCAAAACTTCTATGCTTCAAAAATTATGCCTAACTAAAATTTATGAATGGCTGAAAGAAATATTTGAAGAAATAACAATCACGTCTAGAAATGGACTTTTTCCATGAATCTTTCCTTCCTTCTCTCTCTCTCTTTCTCTCTTTCTTTCTTCTTCTCCTTCTCCTTTTCCTTCTTCTTTCTTCTCTTTCTTTCTTTCTCTCTTTCTTCCTTTCTTTTCTTCTTTCTTTCCTCCTCCTCCTTCTCCTCCTCCTTCTCTTCCTCCTCCTCCTTCTTCTCCTTCTCCTCCTCCTCCTTCTTCTTCCTCTTCTTCTTCTTCTTCCTCCTCCTCCTCCTCCTCCTTTCTTCTTTTTGACAGAGGGTCTCGCTGTGTAGCACAGGCTGACTTTGAGCTCACACTGTAGGTGAGGCTGGCCTCACACTCTCACCTATCCTGCTCAGTCTTTCAAGTCCTGGTATTCCATGTATGAGCCATGGTGCCTGGCCAGAAATTGAATTATAAATCTTGTTTCATAAAATCATTCTTTCAGAACCTGACATCACTTAGCTTCCTTTAACATTACAGTGGGAAAAAAAAAGAGAAAAGAAAGATTAGGGAGGAAGGCCTACAGAGGAAGAGAAACATAAAAGAGTGAGAACAGAAACAGAAAACAAAGGAGCAGAATAGAAGGTGAGAGGAGAGAGCAAAACCAGATTGATTTAATTCAAGTTATATATAAATAAGATATTGAGAATTTAATTCACTTGCACATCCAAGGTCATTTGACTGAAAGGGCAATCTTGAGTTCTAGAATTTAAACCTTTTATGTCTGTAGTGTAGGTCACACAAGCAATATAGGAAATCTGAGATGAATCACTTCGATATTTCAGTGCATACAATGCCTGATATAACTGAGTTTTACAGTAACTGGTAACACTTTGACAGTGTGTATTTATAAAAGCATCTTTTACAAAAGTCTCAAAGCACTTTATATTTGAAACATTAAAGGCTCAAAAGAAAAAAGTTGGAAATCTGTAGCAGTGGGAAGCATAGATCAATTTGGAAGTAATTACTTCAATTATTTCTAATAAGATCATTTTGTATTAAGTGAAAATAGTTTTAAGTTTTAAACACTCATTGAGGATTAAGAGTGGCAGGCTGAAGCCTTTATCTTTTTATAAAAAATGAGTCCCATTATTCTATATTGAGTTAATAGACTTTTATAGGTTTTTTTTGAGAGAAAGGAAAGTATATAATTGCTTAGACTAATCAAGAAGGACAGCCAAGTCCATTTTTCTTAAGTGCAGTCATATTGAAATAATCAAAAACTGGAAATAAGGATGATATATTTTAATAGTCATAAATTTTAAATGTGAATCCAGTCCAATACTTTTCCTCCATTTAATTTTGGCTATCCGTAGTTAGTCAGGAATGATCCTTGCATCTGTGGTTAAGAATGTACAATTCAGAGCCAATTTCAAATTTCACCAAAACAATTATTAAGTTGTAGGACTGCCTTGGAGAAGTCATTGAAATGTTCTGTGCCTCAATTTCCCTTCCATTTTCATTACTATATTAATAGTAATAAGAATGTTTATTGCATTTCAGGATCAAATAAGTTGATGTAATTAAGGTTCGTACTCTATGTCTATCACATAGTAATACCAGTCATTCAGAGCTAGTTTTAACTGTTTCTTCAGTTCTTTTCAGCTCTGATGTTACATGATTTTATGATAATCTCTTTGATCTTTGTATAAAAGTATAAGCTATTGATAAGAGATTTTTGTGTTCTCGTACATTTTATAATCACTGACATGGGGTTGCTACAGATAACAGTGATTTGTGATTTGTAATATGTATTACATATAATAATAAATTACTTTACTAACTCCTTTTGGGAAGAGTAATGTGTAACAAGATAGCATATTGTGAACTGGTTGAACTAGGAATAACCAGGACTTACCAGTACAGCTCTCTTTCTGTAACAAGCCATTTTCCCCTGACTTCAGGTGTGTGAGTGTGTGTGTTCAGTGGAATATAGATAAAAATTCTAATTCCTCCTCATTGGTAGAGAACTGGTAAAAACTTTCAGCCAAAGAACTTCTTCCTTTCTAGCATAGCCCTAGTAGATCTATTTGCTAATGATTTCTACTCTTTTGAGCAGTGTGTATGTGTACTTACGTGTACACATGTATTTATACACATATACTCAGGATTTAACTCTGAGCACAAAAATTTAATTCTAAATATAAGGGATTCCTAGTCAATCTCATATGAGTCAATGTCAAAAATTTCATTCAGAATTCTTATTAATTTTGTTTTGTTATTCTATGTATTTTTATACTTTAAAATGTTCTAAGGGCCGGGGAGATAGCTTAGTAGACTAAGTGCCTGCCTGGCAAGTGAAGGGTCCTGACTTCAATTGCTGGTTGTCTCCATTACCCTTCTCTTGTTGCTTGGACAAATACCCGACACTCAAAATGAGGGAAGGAAAGGTTTATTTAGCTTACAGTTACTGGAGGCCTCCATCTGCAGTTGGTTGGCTCCAAGGCAGAGTGGCCCATGGCAGAGGGCAACCTTTCATGACCGTAGCAAAGAGCAAGAGAGCAAAATGGAGCAGTTGCAGCAACCAATGGCAACAGAGGAAGTCTTTCTCTCTGTCTCTCTTACATTATGTTCCGGGTTTCTGCCCCAGGCTGGGTATAGCACTCACACTCATAATCCCAGTAGTACTCAGAGCCATACTCCCAGACTTAGATCATGCACAATCCCAGTGGATCATGAGTTAATCTCAAACTCTAGAAGTCCCCTCCCCATGACTACATGAGGCTTTGGGAAGACAAGTAGACACAAACTGTAACACTGGTACCACTAAATAAATAAATACAATGTTCTTTTTTTTTTTCTAGTGGGACTTCAAAGGTATTAAGATTTATTTTTTCCCTTAGATAAAATATTTAATTACAGAATATAATGCTTTATGACTCTGTCTCTTTTATAGGTTGAATTTGGATCAGATAATTGTATCTCCTACTCAAAAATTTTTACTAAGTAATTTAAAAACACAAAGATAAAAGACATTTCCTAAGTTAAGGACTTTGATAATAATTTTTTTTTTCTGAACTGAGGATTGAACTCAGGCCCTTGCCAAAGAAGTGCTTATTCCTCTGAGCTATCTCCCTGGCCCTGATAATAAAATTTTAATAAAATATAAATATTAAGGGCTGGCCAAATACCTTAGCAGATTAAAGCACCTGCAAGCAGGCACAGGGGCCAGGAGTTTGATCCCTGCACGTGCTGTGCTTGCCAGGCCCCCAGAGCGTGCTGAGATGGCAATTGAGACTGGGCATGGTGGCACGTGCCTGTAATCCCAGCACTTAGGAGGCTGTAAACAGGAGAATCACTACAAGTCTGATCTAGTAGTGAAAACTGATAGACCCTTCGCTAAATATTAAATGAAATTTTCATTGAAAAACCTCTTCACTCTTTCAGTTTTAAACTATTTTATTGTCACTTGTACAGTTCATGCTGTCTTTAGTGTGTTACTAATTTTTGAAAAATTAAATTGCATTATGTGAAAGATATCCCTATTTTCCTTATCTTGCAAATCAACTCTATGGTCAGTCTACACAGTGGAAGCACAACTTGACCTTCCATTCAGGGGCAGCGAAATTTCAAGGATGCTAAGTTCCCTCACAAATATGAAAATAGCTCCCCATGAGGCTGACACAATGTCTGAAATTCTCACCATCAACATTACTCCTTGAAGGCTTGGCAAAGACTTGCATTTTAATGAGGTTAAGGCATTATATTTTCTAGGTAAATCATCTGCTATCCAAACACAATAGCATGTGTTTTTCTATCTTATTAAAACTTATTGAAACACGGTAGAACCCAGAGGAAATGACACAAAATAGAAAACAAGTATATATTTGAGAAATGAAGAGGTAGGGAAAGGTCAAACACAACAGAGTTACCAAGTCCCAGTGGAGATTTCTGGACCAGAAGAACACATCATTTTAGGGCAGATAGCCAGGATTCTCTTATGATTCTTCATACTTCACTGTATTTTAGTTGAATCATTGTGGTTTTGTTTAGTTTTGCATCTACTTTTGTTGATTTTAATGACTGTCTAAGACAACAATCACTATTAGATATGCCTTTGTATTATCTCTCAGTTTAAGTAAGCCACAATCTTCAGTTGTTATCCTACAAGGTATTTCTTATAGAACATGTTTTTACCTACAAATTGTTTTATGAAATAAACATAAATTGAACAAAGAAAAAAATATTAGGCAAAGTGAGGCAGAAAATTGCAGACCCACAACATGAATAACAAATCAAATTTTCATGTTGATGAGAATGAAAGTTTATTTTTGTCCATATATATTATGAAATATCATGACCCTCCCTGCAATTCAAATAGCTAAAATCTAGAGGAAGAAATTGACCTTGGATTTACAAAACTTCTGGGAGCATTTCATAACCTCTAAATAAAAAAGTTTGAATTTATTCATTATGCAGAAATATGAGATGAGTCCTTGATTCCAAGGAATATGACAAAAGAACGAACTATTCTGAATAAAGTGAAATTTTTGATAGTTTACCTTTCATAAAAGTGTAGACAAGTGTAATCTAACAAGAATGTGAGAAGACAAGACAACACTATCATGGCACAGTGTTTAAGTGAGAAAAAAATCACCTTGAGAAATGTAACTAAAGTAGCTAACTCACTCTCAGGCTGGTTTGGAATTTGACATACATATATGTTATACTTCTCTACTATAGAAAATCCCATACTGAGAAATTAACATGACAGCATACCATGCTTAAGGTATTCTGGACTATTGGGTAGATTAAACACATTTTTAAAAATGAATCATATTAAGATCAGTGAGTTTTAGCCCATGAATGTAAAGGTGACACAATGTTGGAACGAATCAAGACAATTTGCTATGCTGAGAAAATCACACGACCACATCAACTGATGGACAATATTTATTTATTGAGTTCCTGTACTCTTTCATCATCATAGTATAGGAAACCAGGATTGGAAAGTCACATTATGAGCCTATAAAGAGAGAGCAAAGGGCAGGGGAGCTAACTCAGTAGAATAAGTGCTTGCCTGGCAAGCACAGGGTCCTGGTACTGAAGAAAAAAAGGAGAGAGAGTGAGCAAAGTATTGTAACTATTATAGCTATAGCTAACAAAATATTCAAAGATGAAACACTAAATTCTTGTCTTTAAAGTGACTTGATGTTTTATTTTTTTAATAGAAGACAATAATATCCACTGTCACAAATGTTCTGTTACTATTTATATTCAACATCATTAAAAAAGTCCTGGGCATTTCAATGAGGAATGAAGAAATAATGTACGGATTAGCAAAGAAGAACCATCCTTTTATTTGCAAGTACAACGATTTGTGTGTGTGTGTGTGTGTGTGTAATTCTAACTATTGTGTAAAGTTAAAACTAATAAAACTACTCCTGCTAATAACAAATGGATACCTGATAACATAAGATATAAAGTAAATACAAAAAAAAACCTATGCTTTCTTCTTTCTAGCAGTAAATATTAGTGAATCATGTAAAAAATATTATTCACAATATCTTCCCCAGAAGGATACAATTAAGTAAATATGTTACCAAAAATCTATAGTATCCACATTATGTAAATTATAACATGTGGGTGACAGAAATCAAAGACCTAAATAGACTGAAGAGATGTAGGGCTATGCGGAATATTCTCCAATTAAGGAATCAGCACTATATATGTACATATATGAAAGTGATCTACTTTAAAAGAACATTACCAGTGAACTTGAAGGCATGATGATAAAATCAATCCACAATAAAAAAGAAAGAAAATATAAAGAATGATAACCCTGCAAAAAGAATAGTAGACTCAATGATCTGAGATGCAACATGAAGTGATCTGACATAGTTTGTAGGAATCCAAGTGAAGAAAAAAGATTGTGGGGAAGGAAAACTCTTTGCAGAAGTTAGATCAGATCAAAGATGGAAAGGAGGGCAAGGGAGACAGCTCTGCAGATTAAGTGCCTGCCTGGCAAGTGCATGGACCCAGGTGTGATCCCCAATGCCACAGGCTGTGCTGGCCTCAGAATCCTGAGTGTGCTGTGCCAGCTACTGAAACCAAGGGGTGTTGGCACATGCCTGTAATCCCTGTGCTGGGGAGGCTGAGACAGGAGGATCACTGTGAGTCCCAGCTGGTGGAACTGGGGATTGAACTCAGGCCCTTGTGCTTGCCAGGCAAGTGCTTATTCTACTGAGCTATCTTCCCAGCCTTTTAAATAAATATTATTTTTTTTAAAGATGTAGGGCCAGCCAAATAGCACAGCAGATTAAAGTGCTTAGATGCAGCAAGTATTGGGGCCTGGGATCGATCTCGGGCTTGCCCTACTGGCCCTGCCCTCTGGGCTTACTGAGATAGCAATTGAGAATTGGGGTGGTGGTACACACCTGTAATCCCTGTTCTCAAGAGGCTGTAAACAGGCAGATCACTATGAGTCTGATCTAGTAGTGAAACTCTGAACACTCTGTAGATCCTTCCCTTAAAAATACACAATAAATAAATAGATGAATATATATATATATATATGAAATACATCTGTAAATCCACACTTACAAATTCTATATCATATGAAAATCATAATCAAATTGATGACTCTTTGTGGAAATGAAAATAATGTAGAGTAGTCAAATGAAAATTTATATTACATTCATGGAGTAATTACATAAATGATGGTACACTTATTTCTCAAAAATTATGTCAGCCAATAAATGAAAGAATGACATCCTAAATCTCTCAAAAAGGGAACAATGCATAGAACTTCTAGAAAAAAGAAAGTAAGCCAGGCATGATGGCACACGCCTGTAATCCCAGTACTCAGGAGGCTGAGGCAGGAGGATCACTGACAGTTCCAGACCAGCCTGGTTTACAAAGTGAGCTCAATACCAGTCTGAACTGCATAGTGAGACACTGTCTCAGAAAGACTGCAGAGAGAAAGAGAGAGAGAGAGATTATATTTCAAAGATAAAGATCAATTGAAGAAAAATTTAAAGAAAATATAATATTTCAGAATTTATTGCAAGAGAAAATTGCAGAAGAAATTCTAATCCTAGAAAGAGCCTGGATATAAAAAAAAAAAAAAAGGATGAGAAAGAACATTTTTTTACATTTTATCATTTATCTAAAAGCCAATGAGCAGTATAAAGAAAAAATAGAAATAATTTATTATGCTTTTTTTAAAAAAGCATATATAAAGTTAGTAGGCTCTTAAGACACAAAGGTCTCAAGGACAGGAGATAGCAATATGCTATTGTAAGCATCTTATTTGTAAACTGATACATTATTTGGAAGTAGTTTTAACTAAGCTAAAGATATATATTATATGCCTTCAAGAAAATCCTAAGAAAATAATAAAATTAGTGTTAGGTAAATAATAAGGAAGAGATAAAATAGAATGCTGACAAATGGCTTGTGACATAGCTCAACAGACTAAGACCCTGCTTAGGCAAGCACAGGGACGTGGGTTCGATCCCCAGCACCACAGGATGCACAGGCCCCTTCCCCAAGGCATGCTGAGCTGGTGACCAAGTCCGGGCATGTTAATCATAAGCACATCATAAGCAAATTGATGACTCTTGGCTGAAATGAAAACAATGTAGAGTTTGTCAGGTGAAAAAAAAATTACATTCATGGACTAGTGACATAAAGGATGGTACACTTATTTTTCAAAAATCATGTCATGCCTCTAATCTGAGCTCTGGGTAGCCTGAAAATAGGAGGAACACTGGAAGTTCGAGCTGTGTACTGAGATTATGTACAAAATACATAAGTAAAAAAATTAAAAAGAACAATGCGGACAAATAATCAAAAACAAGCAGGAAGAAAAAGAAGACATGGAACAAATAGAAAATAAAACGGTAGTATCGACAGTAAAATGAAATATAAAGGGTCTTTTTTTCCATGGAAAACAAAGAGATTAGCATAATGGAGTGAACAAATGCTGTTATCTCCAGTCTTTGCAAAGTTCGTCTCATATATAAAGGAACACATATTGTAAAGAACATGGAGCAACAATGCACAGTGTGGATTGACTCTGCTGGTGCACTCTCTTAGGTGTGGGATGCATATTTAAGAAAACCTTTAGTGTGTACCTGGAAACATGGTCAGTTCCCAATCCTATAGGTACTATATGGTACTATGTTTATTATATTTTATGCGTGTAGATACACATATAAGGTAAAATTGACTTCCCAAATTAAAAGAGTAATACTGACAATAATAAAGTAGAACTATTATAAGAATATGGCATAATAAAAGGTATAAATATGTTTTTCCCTCCTTCCCTAACAACAACTACTGAAGGCTGATGAGATAGCTCAGAGGGCTAAAGCACCTACTTGGGCAAGGTTAGGCAAGCATAGGGACTGCAGTTCAATCCCTGGCACCACATGCCTCGCTAGCTCTGCCCCCAGGGTGGCTCACACACACACACACACACACACACACACACACACACACACACACACACACACACATACACACGAGAAAACAAAACAAACTGACTACTGTACTGCAGGCGTTCTTTCGTGTCGATGTGGGAAGACACAGCGGCTGTGTCTGAGTGCACCTCTGACAGGAACAACTGGGTGAATAACGCAGGCATTAGCCCACTGCATATGTGTTACCTGAACACAAGCTCTGTGGTACTGGTCGCTGTCTGATAACCAGAATGGCTATAAGTATCTAGAGCAGTAATTGTGCAGCGCACACAGTTAGATGGGAATTTCTGTCCCAGACAGGGCACAGCGGGACAGCACACAATTGAACTGTGCTGTTCACAATGATATCCAGCTTCAAACTTAAGAACTGCAGGCATGCCTGTATGGCGCTTGGGAGGGGACATCGCTCGCTGCCAAGTTCAGCCCAATGTGAGCAGCTTAGCAATTTAGAGAGACCTTTTCTCAAAATTAAAAAACAATGATTGTGGATGTCACTCTGTGAGAAATTTTGGGATTCAATCCCCATTATCACAAAACCTCTTACTAATTATTTCTATAATTTTCTATTTAATATCATTGTGCCACAGTTGTCCACAGGTGGCTAAGATCACAAAAAGTAGAATTCCAGGTATGGGAGACTACAATATTAACACCACATACCTGACTTTAGGACACAGTGTTCAATAGGGATAAAGGGAGGACATAAATGCTAAGAACTTGTAATAGCTAAAATCTGGATGTTAATAAAGCTAATAGATAATAGATAAAAGCTGAATATATAAATTGCCATCAAAAGATGAATGGGTCAAAAATAAAGATGTAGGGATACACTGAGTAAGCATAAGATGTACTGATATAAAAAATAACTACTTGTACTTATAAAGCCATGCATGCCTCTCAGAAATATTACACCATGATAAATATGCCAAACACAAAATAGTATACACTGTATGACTCCATTTTTTTTATAATACTAGGAAAACCCAATGTAAAAACTTCTGACAGAAAGTAAAACAATTCTTTCTTTGAGGGAATTAACTGGGAAGGGGAAAAAGGTTTAATATGTTAAATACATTGTAGACTTTGATTTTGGTGATCAGGGTATGAGCACATGAATTTCTCATGTGTGCACTTCAGTTGGGTACAATGTACTGCACTGAAGCAATATTTCCGTTCATTTTAAAAAATGAGTGAATGGGCCGGGTGTGGTGGCGCATGCCTGTAATCCCAGTACTCGGGAGGCTGAGACAGGAGGACTGTTGTGAGTTTGAGACCAGCCTGAGCTACAAAGTGAGCTTAAGGCCAGCCTGAACGGCACAGTGAGATCTTGTCTCAAAAAGACAAAAAAAAAAAAAAAAAAAAAAAAAAAAAAAAAAAAAAAAAAAAAAAAAAAAAAAAAAATGAGTGAGTGATTAGAGTAAGAGTAAATAAAGAATCTGAAGAGATATAATATCTGAAGGTGTAATTGAAGATAATTTCTAGGGATTAACTAACCTGGAAAAAAGTGACAGTGTACTACAAACTAAGCAGAGAATCTGCCTTCTGGAATGTCTGGATTGGTACTTTCAGTCCAATGAGCAAGGAGGAAAACTTCAAGAAGTAGTACATTGGATGAATGTGAAGAGCAGGATGGGCAGGAGGCTTTGAGCATTTAGGTGGGCCTCTAGTTTTGGACCTGGCTGGTATTCGTCTGATGTTCTCTTTAGAAAAATTTAAACTGTCAGCTTGATTTAGTTCTTCTCCACATACATTACTTTTTACATTATAAATGACAAGAGCTTAGTCTTTCTTTTTTGCTCTGCACTGGGCTGTAATCACATACGTGGTCACATAACGTAATTCATGAGAACTTTGGTCCTCCAGATATTTACTAAAAGTGAAATGTGCTCTTCCCGTGCACTGTGACAGGATTGGTAGAGCTCACCTCAGGGCGGGCAGCCAATACCCAGTGCTAAGTTTGCATTTCGACAAGAACTAGACTCTATCACCAGAGAGAACATTTTTGATCACTTCATTTTTGTTGCTGTATTTAGGACAGAGTGTACAGGGTGTATAGGATCTCACTGCAAAGATCGGACTCATAGTTGTTGTAACTCAAAAATCAAATGACAACGGGACAAATCCAAAAATTTGAAGCGCTTTATTTTAGCTGATACCCAGCGGCACCGTCTGAGTCCAAGAGACAGAGAGGAGCTCTGAGTGTAGAAATGAGTAACTAAGCCTAAAAACCGCAAAGGAAGGGGAGGGGTGGGGAGATTTTTGTAAAGTGGCAGGGTCATTAGTTCAGCATTGGGTGGGGTGTGGGGCTGCAAGTACACAGTTTGCCAAGATCCTCAAAAATAGGGAAGGGGTACAGATATCTGTCAAGGTAAGGCTTGGGTCACAGGGATGAGGGAGTTGGGAGGGGTAGGCGCATACAGAACAGGAACACGGCGAGGTTAGAAGGGCAACAAAATGGAGTCAATTTTGTCAGGGTATAAGAATAGGGATCCTCCAGTTTACAGCCTCCCAAGTGCTGGGATTATAGGGGCATGCCATCACACCCAGTCTCAACCACCTTCTCAGCGTGCCCTGGGGACAGGGTCCACACAGCAGGCCCAGGGATCAAACCTCTGGCCCCTGCGTCTGCCTAAGCAGGTGCTTTAATCTGCTGAGCTGTTTGGCCAGTCCTTGATTACTTCATTGTCAGTTCTGAATTTAATAAACATGTTTTAAAACTATATTAGGTACATAATTTTATATGTATAAATTACATGTTTGTATGTTTAGAAATTATATATAACTATGTAATACATTAAAATCACTCATATGTACTTTAAACTTTATAAATTATATAAGCATAAGGTAAATAATATGTAAGTATATAAATAACTACTATATAAACATAGAAAGTACGTTTTAAAATACAATATGTATTATATAAATATAAGTATTTTATATATTTAAATAAGTGGATTATAAACTTTTTAATGTTTTGTTTTTCTTTAGCATTATACACACTTTCACATATTTTAAATATTTAATCTATGGTTTTCACTGACTAAATAATAAGTACTATTCAGCTGACAAATATTCAAGTTGATGGAGTTACATTCTGGATTTTAATATTTCCTGATTTGTTGGTAGATAATTCGATTGTCTTTAAGTTGCAGTGTTCCTATAATTCTGTATCAACATCCTTCATATAATAGTCTAGTTAAATTCCTAGACAGAAGTTTTAAATGTGGAATTAATTGGATGAAAATTAAACTAAGAATTATTGTGTTAAAATAAGAATAATTTTAAAGGTTTTGATACTTAGCTCTGCACTTTCTGCCAGGTAACTTTTAGTACTTTTTATGCCTAAGAGAACTGTGTAAGAATATTTATAGGAGCAAACATAGAAAGTGTAATCAGGCCCAGGAGATGGCTCAGTGGAATAAGTGCTTCCCTGGCAAGCTCAAGGGCCTGAGCTCAATCCCTGATTCCACATAAGAAAAAAAGAAGAAGAAGGTGTAATCAATTTAAAAATTTTTCCTATTTGATGGTTTAAAATTTCTCTATTTGATTTGCATATTTTACTGCTATTGAAGTTGACATTGTCTTTTACATCTGTTTCACTGTTCTCTAAATTGTTCACTCTTTCTGGTATCCTTTTCAATTGAGGTCTCTTACATTTTTATGGAT
>PVKA01011975.1:23135-47268 GCA_004027165.1 Ctenomys sociabilis
TTTTTTTTTTTTTTTTTTTTTTTTTTTTTTTTTTTTTTTTTTTTTTTTTTTTTTTGTCTTTTTGAGACAGGGTCTCACTATGCAGTTCAGGCTGGCCTTAAGCTCACTTTGTAGCTCAGGCTGGTCTCGAACTCACAACAATCCTCCTGTCTCAGCCTCCCGAGTGCTGGGATTACAGGCCTGCGCCACCACGCCCGGCCAGATTTTAAATTTTTTATGGCATTGATCTTTTCTTTTTTAGTCTGTTGATGCATTCTGCATTTTGGGGGGAGTTAAAAATTACACATATTGATACACATGTGCACACCTCAGATTTACAGTAAGGACTTTCTTTGGTCTATGTTTCATTTTTTATTGAGTACATTTATTTTTCATTTATGCTAAATGTCATTTTAATTAATTTTTCATTGAAAAAGGATTTCATTTAGTATTTAAGGAATCTTCAATATTGAATATACTTACAGATATGTAAATGAGGAATCTCTTAGAAGACTTAAAAAGAATAAAAATACGGTAGTAGAAATCTTGGCCAACATTATAATCTCAGTTCAGCAAAAATGGTAAAATTTTTGGATTAGGGCTTGAGAGAAATGTATGGGTTATATGTTTATCACAATAAATTTAAGATACAATGTTAATTGAGTATTCCTGATATACATGACATAGAGAAAAAGAAAATTGAAAGCATCACCCCTATTTTACAAATGAGAAAAGTAAGAGTTGAAAAAGTTAACTTTCATATTCAGAAAAAAAAGAAACAAGAACTACTCTTCCAATTTTAATGTATCAGATATCAAAGCTGTCACTTTCATTGCTATGCTATACCATTTTGTCAAAACATTGGAAACATAACAGTTTATCTGGTGAAAAGAAAATACTTTCTTTTCCCTAATTCTAAAGGAAGTTTATTATGTGGATGATGGGTAGCAGCGAAGGATAATGTCTTGACTCATCTTACACTGAAGATACAGCCACACTTTTTAAATGCCCATTTCTCACATCATGGTGTGATAACCACTCGTTCTGTAACATTGAATCATAACTCAGCAGAGACACTTCTTTGGACCAGTGAGGCAGCTCAGGTATGTTGCTATCTCTAATCAGCCTAGTTTGGGAGTGTATTTGTCATGCGCTCACTATAAAGTGCAGGAATGGAGAATCCAGAGGCAGGGTTTAATTTTGAAGAACTATCAGTCAAATGTCAGATTCTGAGAGATAGTAAAATAAGTCATGGTGGAAAGCCAAGGCGAGCTAGCAGTTAGCTGTCCTCAAGACAGCCAAGACAGTTTCTGTAAGGGAGAACACAGTCGAGAACTGAAGCTGGTCCAGTACACGTTCTCTGCATGTGAAACTTTGAAACTTAAGTGAAATTAAACTGAGTGTGAAGTCCCCCCAACCTGACAGTGAAACAACAGGCTTCAGATGTCTGTGATTTCCCACTGTGTTCCAGGGCTCAGTAAAGTCCTGAGGACAAAGCGTGTGCTAGATCATTACGTAACATAATAAAGGGATGGCAATTGAGTGAAAGAAGGAATGATTCACTTCCCAAGGGCATAATTTTCTTGGTGCATTTTTTTAAGACTTGTGTATTTATTCCTCAATATGTAGTCTATAATATTTTTGTCAACACATAAAGATTTCAAAATTATTGGTGGGCTTGGTGACCACAGCTGTTATTCCAGCATTCTGAAGGCTGAGGCAGGAGGATCACTTTGAGTTGGAGAATGGGCTACAAAGCTAGTTCAAGACTAGCCTGAACTGCATAGTGAAACCTTGTCTCAAAAAGACAAATAAACAAATAAAAATTGATAATAACTTTCAGCAAGAGACTTTCCTTTAATTAAAAATAATAAATTTGCACATATATACACATATATATCCATGCATTTTAAGTGTGTGTATATGAGGTGTATGTAGTCAGTAAAATGTTCTTTAAAAAAACCAACAGAGGTCCTTATTTTTAATTTTGCAAGAAGAAAAACTTGTGAGAATGTACCTTCTCCAAATTGCACACCCAATAAGGGAGTAGCTAGAAATTGTGCCCATTCTATTTATTAGCCCATGCACTTTATGATCCTGTATCCCAGTACAGAGCCACATTTTCTGTTTTATCCTTTGGAAGTGGACATTATAGAAATTCCAAATAGTACTAAAATAGAAAAGAAAACTGGGAGGGGAGGGCAATGAGAGGGGGAAAGGAGAGGACCAGACATGGACTTTTTATTTTTGCCTAAAAATTTCTCTCTCTCTCTCTCTCTCTCTCTCTTTTTTTTCTCTTGGTAACAAAGAACTAGCAGTTCTCAGAGACTGGGTGAACCAGGTGATTTAATTATTTATTTAAAATGTGAATCACGCAGCTTGGCAGCAGCTTAGCAGCAAGTTACTGCTGTCTATGCACAGTCTCTCCTCTCAGACGAGCAGCCAACTCTACTGAAATTCAATATTTCTCTTCTGTGCTCGCTACTCTATGCTTAGAAATGTGTAGTGTACCTTTGTAATTCCTTTCATATCTGCCCAGGTATCAAACCACTAATGCCCTTGGGTAAACTTGCTTGTTAGGGAGAATATCAAAGTGGTTAGATAGGAGAGCTCTCCTGTTGCTGTCAGCAAATTTACCCACTAACCTGGGTCTGTTTCCACATTTATTTCATTGAGGGTGAGTAGAGCACTGTGATGTAGGGATTTCAGAGGAAACAAGGGCATTTCTAGGGACCCTAAATGCATTTGGAGGTGGGGGGCCGCTCCTATGGGTGAGCAGGGTCAGAAGAGACTTTCTCCTGGGAAACTCACATCCCTTTCTGTGTTCCATGCACTGGAGGAGCACTGTGGTACTCAGCACCGTCCCCTACTGTCATTTTCTTCTTGATATTCTTGTAGGCAGCTAAATCAGATAAAACATATTATAGGCAGTCAGACAGACTCAGGTCCTCAAGGAGACGAGATGGAAGACAAGGTGACTTTGCAACTTTGGAAGAGACAGACACCCCAGTTGTAGGCCAGATCTCAAGACAAAGGAGTAAACAAATGCAGCTCTGTATTTCCCTAGGGATGAGCCTTAGATCCACCTCACTGCATGGTGTACTCTATAAAAATCCCTGCAAGAGACAACTTCCCGCGCAACCTGCTCAGCGCCCCTTCTTGTCCATTTCTAGGGTAGGAGCTTTCTTTCCTCCACTAAATACGTTCTGCTGCTAGCCTCTGTTCCTAAAACGCTTTCTTTGGTTTTAGAGAATATGAACTCATCACAAGCACCTTTCAGGCTGGGAGTTTCATTCTCCTATAGCGATATCAGTGATTTTATAAACGATTACCTTCCCATATTAATTTGTCATAATACACTTAACAATTTATTTTCTATCCAAGTTGCTCTGCCTGTTGACTCCAGTAAAATGAAGAATGTGAATGTGAGAGTGGGGCCTCCTTTCCTATTTCACACTCTTGGAAAGAAATCATTTGGTTTTTCATAATTACAGATGCTGTTTCCTAGCTTTGGGGTGGACGCCAGAGCCAAGTCTAGAAAGACGCTTCTGTTCTTACTTTGGGAAGTGTATCAGAAACTCATGTTGAATTTTGTCAAGTGCTTTTTCTACACTTTTTGAGATGGCCATATTTTTTTTTTCAGACTGTTAAGATGATGAATTTCTTGGAATGATATTTCTTTTTCTCTCTCTCTTTTTTTGGGGGGGAGGGCAGAACCAGGGATTGAACTCAGGCCCTTACACTTGCCAGGTAAGTGCTTATTCCACCGAGCCATCCCCCCGGCCCCTTGGAATGATTTTTCTCTTGATTTTATTATGATAAAACATAATAAGATCAACTGTTCTGATAAGTTTTAGCTGCTATTCAGTCGGACAAAGTACCAGAACCACAACCCGTGCCTTGAACATTTTTTTGGCGTACAAAACTAAAGTTTTTCACTATTAAAAAATAATTTCCCAGTCTGTCTTTCTACGCTAATTTTACCCATCTACTCTGCTAGTAGTTCAGTATCTATTTAATTACTAATAGTACACTGTGTAAGTGGAATTTTGTGGCAGTTGTTTTCTGGAGGAGTTAAAGTTATCTGAGACTTTTTAAATTCTCCACATTGACCTATATTATTGTACTATATCAAAATTTCTTTCCTTTTGAAGGCTAAATATGACATTCTATGTACAGTCCACCACCACATTTCATTGGCTGTTTATTAGGCTGTGGACAAGTGGGCAGCTTCTGCCTTTCAGCTATTGTAAATAATACTGCTGTTAACATGAAGGCACAAATGCCTCTTTGAAATTCTACTTCCAATTCCGGATAGTTCCATCTATTAGAGAAACTGCTGATGAGATGCTAACTCATGTCCTCATTTTGGGGACTGACAATACTCTGTTTCAATTGCAAATGTGTCTTTTCACATTCCTGTCAACTGTGCACAAGGGTTCCCATTTCTCAATATTTTTGACAAAACTTCATAGCAGCTCTCCTTTTCACTTTTTATGGTAAGAACCCTAAGAGGCATGAAGAAGGAGAGCTTTGTTACTTTGATTTTCATTTTTCTAATGATTAGGGTTGTGAAGTAATTTTTAATGTATTTTTTGACATGTATTCTAATCCTTGTTTCTTGGCCTTGGAAGAAACATGTATTCTAATCCTTTGCCCAATTTTGATTCAGTTTTTGAATTTTAGGAATTCTTTGTATATTCTAGATTTTAATTTCTTTTCAGATATATAATTTCCAACTATTTTTTCCCATGCTTTGTCAGTATTCTGTTCAGAATGTCTTTTGTTGCACACAATTAAAAATTTTTCATAAATCTGTGCTCTTCTTTATTGCCTATACTATTATCATACCCAGTGCTGTGAGGCTCAATGTCATGAAGCGTTTGCCCTGTACTTTCTTCTAAGAATTTCACAATTTTAACTCTTTCATTTAAGTAATGGAAGATCCACTTGCGTTAACTTTTCTACATGGTGTGAGGTAAGTGTTCAACTTAATTTTCTGCATGTGAATATTCAGTTTAGCCTGCACCATTTGTTCAAAGAATCTACTTTTGTTATTAAATATTCTTTTTACCACTGTCAAAAAACTTGACTTTGTGTACAAGATTTTATGTACATTTGTTTTTATGCTAGTATTATACTGTTTTGATTATGCAGCATTGTAGTATGCTTTTGAAATCAGGAAATGTGATTCTTCTGATTTTGTTCTTTATTCTTACCTTCGTTTTGTCTAATCATCATACCTTGAAATTCTGTATGATCTTCTGGACAGGTTTTCTATGTCTGCAAAAAGTGTCAGTGAGATTGTTCTTTTTGTTTAGTAGAATCTTCAGTTTTCTGTGTTTAAACTATTATTATGGCTTGTGTCTAGTTGTCCTTCCAAAGCCTCATGCAGTCATGGGGCGGGGACTTCTAGAGTTTGAGATTAACTCATGATCCACTGAGATTATGGGTCTTAATTCTGCAAGGATTAAGGGTGTGCATACTTCCCCCAGCCTGGGGTGGATAGCCTGAATGTAGCCCAAGAGAGACAGACAGACACTCTCTGTTGCCATTGGAGCTGCTGCTCCTCTCTTGGCTCCTCCTGCTCTTTGCCACCATTATGAAAGGTTGCTGTTTGCCATGATGGGTATTTGCCTTATCAATGAGAGAAGGGTAACTGAGACAATTCTCATCTCCCAACAGACATGATTTTATTTCTTCCTTAGCAATTTGATTGCATATTTGGTATTTCCATACCATTTTGACTAAAAATTATGCAAGTCTTTGACTCACTCTTACTGTTATAGTTTTTTACATTTTGGTCTATCATTAACCAGGAAATTTATGGTGAGTTTTTTACATATGACTTTATTTAATACATTGTTTTTGAACTGTTAAAATATTTTTGCATCTTAAGAACAAATTCTAAGCCGGGCATGGTGGCGCATGCCTGTAATCCCAGCACTCGGGAGGCTGAGGCAGGAGGATTGTTGTGAGTTCGAGACCAGCCTGAGCTACAAAGTGAGCTTAAGGCCAGACTGAACTGCATAGTGAGACCCTGTCTCAAAAAGACAAAAAAAAAAAAAAAAAAAAAAAAAAAAAAAAAAAAAAAAAAGAACAAATTCTAAGGGCAAGCCAGATACCTCAGTGGATTAAAGCACCTTCAAACAGTGGCAGGGGTCAGGGGTTCAATCCCCGGGGCTTGCTGTGCCCCACCTCTGGGGCACTCTGAGACAGCAACTGAGACTTGGCATGGTGGGGCAAGCCTGTAATCCCAGCACTTGGGAGGCCGAAAACAGGTGAATCACTAGGAGTCCAATCTAATTGTGAGAACCTGAACATCCTGTAGACCCTTCCTTAAAATAAAAATAAATAAATAAATAAAAGAACAAATTCTAATTGTCATGAAGTATTTTTTTTCATGTTTACACTTCATGATTATATGATACTGGTGGATATTAATGAAACTTTCATTGTTCTCTTTCTACATTACTGTAATCCTGCTATTTTAACCTGAATAGGGAAATATTCTTTCTTCTTTTACGTTCTAGAAGAATTTGAAAGAAACAGTATCTTCTGGCCCTTGTGTTCGGATAGTTTTTAAGGTAAATCCAGTCCTGTTCCACTTATCTTTTTTTGAGGGGGCTGCATTTTTACCATTTGAGGTTTTTAATGAATTTGTTTATCCAAGTTGTTGAATTCATATCACAGAATTATTTTATAATTATTATCATTTCAGTGCTTATGATTATGTTTTGATAGCTTTTTAATATCTTATATTTCTAATTTGTGATACTTGTAATTCTAATTTTTAAGTTTATGTCTTAATAAACTTGATTTTGATCAGACTAGCTAAAACTTGCCAGTGTATTTGATACTTACAAAAGAATCAATTTTTGTTAGCAGTGTATTTCTGTGCCTACAAATCTACATGTATCTCTTGTGTCTCTCTCCTTTTTCCTTTCTTTCACTCTCCCCCCATACCCTCTCCTCCCTTTCCTATTTTCCCTCTATCAGTTAGACTCTGATGTAGGCTTGCCCTTGCTACCGCTGGTGACTCAGGGCACTGAGTCTCAGGGCTACAATTACAGGGCACTAGGCACTCCTAAGCAAATAGTGGTGCGTGTTTTGTCAGTATGATATTTTCCATTCCACTTCTTTCCTTTGTTCATATAGAAGAGAACAGAAAGACAGAGGTCGTGCTGTCCTGCATCATTCTCTTAGGGGACATTACTTTCAGCAGGAGGGCTCTACAGTAAGGAACTAACCACCTCCCAAAGTCCCAGTGCCATTGTAAAGAGGGGTGAGGTTTTAAAATATGAATTTGAAGCTGGGCGTGGTGGCGCATGCCTGTAATCCCAGCACTCGGGAGGCAGAGGCAGGAGGATTGTTGGTGAGTTCGAGACCAGCCTGAGCTACAAAGTGAGCTTAGGCCAGCCTGAACTGCAGTGAGACCCTGTCTCAAAAAGGCAAAAAAAAAAAAAATAAAATAAAATAAAATATGAATTTGATGGACAGTACACAAACATTCAGTCTATAGTAGCCTTCTTGCCATTTTTGCAATGCCTGTTTTTTCTGTTCCTCAGGCCTGAGGCAAAAGCAATGAATTCTCAGGATCCCTACCAATCTTTTGTCTTGATTCATGAGTACCTAGTGAGGTCCTGATGAAAATCCTGCAAGTAGGTGTGAATTCCCTCATGTGTGTGGCTTCCTGTACTTATGAGCTCTTAAATTTGTTCATATTCCACTGCTATCCATTCATTAAAAAAATTCAGTTGAATATCTTTTCCTAGGTTCTATAAGATCTGATATCTGTCCCAAATAAGTAAGTGCACACATTCAGTTTTGTTTTCTCATGAAGTGGTAATGCCTTCTAAACTAAGATGAGTTTAGTGTTTCAATTGCAAAATTTTTGCTATATATATGTAAAGGACTCATCTTTTGCTTATGCAAATATAATAAGCAAGATGCTGCATTATCAATTAGCCTCAAATTCCGTATCAGTTCACAGACTTCCAAAATCTTTGTTTCAACCTTTGGAAATTTAAATTTCTTTTAACTAGAGCAGTCATCTTAAAAAACATTTATTGTGTTGAATGCAAGACTTCTAAGCATATTCACTTATTCCTCTTTAATCTCCTGTGTTGGTTGAGTAGCTCAGGCTTCAAGTTTTTTGCATCGTGCCATCTCAGCTACTGAGATGGATGCTAGCTTTAATTTCAGCATTTACTTATATGTAAATGTTATGTGTATCTTCATAAACAGTAAATTATAGTTGTATTTATATAAGAAGTAGTTTTACAATATTTCTATAATATATAGTTAGAAATTTTAATGCTCATTTACAAGCAAACCCAGCAATGATCTGTTTTAGAAGACAAAACAACCTTTATATTATTATTACCAATAAATTAGATTTATTTGTACCAAGAGAACTTTCTTCCCTTCTCATCATGAATTTTTCTCTTACTATTTGCTGTCACATATATTGGTGTACCTTATTCCTCTTTGTGTATTTATTGTTGGAAAATTTTACTTTCTAATCACACTTAATTAGTATTTACCTTGAAAATTAAGCCTGAAACTAGCATCTTTTCTCTAAAATAATACCAGTGTCTTAGTGCCTTATCTTCACACATTTATGTCTCCTTTGATAGGTATTATATTCTAATATTTAGCTACATTTGCTTACTTTTCCAACTGTCTTAACAAGTCATTCACAATATTTTATTACCATTATTTTATGTATTCAATTGTTCAATTTTGTCCTAAATATTTCCTACTATGACTTTGAGCATTTCCTAAAACATAGTATGTATTAATAATACACTCTCATTTTCATTTTTTTATGTGTTTAGTACTGATCCTCTTGTTTCAGCCTCCCAAGTACTGGGGTTACTGGTGCATGCCAGCAGGCCCAGTCTCAACCCCAGTCTGAGCACGCCCTGGAGGCAAGGACAGCATTACATGCCAGGGAGGGAACCCCAGCCTGTGAGCTCTGCCTAAGCAGGTGTTTCAGTCCATTGAGCTATCTGGGCAGCCCTCATTTTCCGTTTTTTTTTTTTTTTTTAATTGGCGGAACCCAGGAAGCACTTATTCCACTGAGCCATCTCCCTCACCCCTTATGTTCTTATGTTCATTGTTTAGAAAATACTATTCTCATTTTCTTCTTAATATTGAATTTCAGTTTTGTAGATACAAAATTCCTGGTTTGCAGTTATGTTCCCAGGAACACAGTCATCATTTCACTCTGTCTTAGCTTCAGCTGTTGCTAGAGAAGGTCTGTGGGATTGCACAGTAGATTATTCACTTTTCTTCTAGACCCTACAATAGTACATTACATTCAATCTCGTCTCCAGGTATCTCTGATTATACTCAGTTATATTCAGTTGTATCTGATTTTTAATATTAAAGTTATCCAGGGGTTTATTATGATCCTAGAGACCTTCTCTTATTTCTTTTCCAGAAATAGCACTGCTCCCAAGTGGTTAAATATTATTTAGGTGCTTTTAACCCACAAATTTTATATAGCCTCCTCTTATTTTTTGTTTCTGTTCTGCCATGCATTTAGACACATTAATTGTGGTGTGTTCAACACTGAATTCTTGATCTCCTTCTCGAAAATGATTCCTTAGCAAAGCTCCACATCCCAGCAAAACATACACTTCCAGCATTTGTTTTCCTGTGCCAGGAACCATATCGCCTCCCGTTTACACCTTCCCAATTCCCACAGATTTTGTTGGACACACATTCTCAGCCCATCTCTTCATTTGTACTTCTCCCACTTAGTCCAGGTTCTTATTTTCTTTTGCTGTGACTATAAAAGTCTCTTTTAAACTTATTTCTTAATTTCGTTCTTGCTATGTATTCACTGATCTACTAATCAATAATTATAATGTTATAGATATATAAATTAGATCATAACTTTTATTTTCATAACATATCTAATTGAATTCCTTTACTTAAAGCAAATTGCAGAACCTTTTACCTAACCTACAATTTCGAAGAAAATCTGCTTTCCTCATGTAGGTATTTCATTTGCCTATTGTTCTACATACTTAAGAAATCCAAATTCTATCACCTTTCATGTAAATGGTCCTCTTACTTAGACTTCTGAACACTTTCAGGTTTTTCCTCTACTTGGGTAACACTCTTGTCTTTACTAAATTTTTAGATTCAACTGAACTAGGACTTATCATGAAGACATCTCTGTATTTTAAAACTAGTGTATGACATGGGAAAGGCAGAAGCAGTCATCATTTTTGGATGTTTTATGTTTGACAACACCATGATTTAGGATGATATTTTCTTAAGAAAGCATCATGAATATAATTCTAAAAAGTTAAAATGATAGTGTCCTAAAACATTAAAACCAGTGGCAATATAATAATAATAATAATAATAATAATAATAATAATAATAATAAACAATAACAATAATAACAGAAATAAGAGAAAAATCTCTTCAAAAACATGAAGATTAATCAGTAAATTTAGACAAAACCTCAACTTCAGAGAGTTCATAGTGTAATAGATCATCAAGACCCCAAGAAACAGATAATTAAGATTATTTTATTGATTTTTGGGATACTGGGTATCCAACTTAGGACCTTGGGCTTGTCAGGCAGGTGCTTACAGCACTGAGCTATTTCTCTGGCCCTAAGATAATTTTTTTTCATTTATGTATTTGGTTTGCGTCTCACTACGCAGCTACATCTCGTAGTGGTCCTCCAGTTCTCAGGCTCCCCAACACTGTGATTACAGGCATGTGCCACAATGTTCCAAGCACCGTGAGACCAGGGAAGGAACACTGGTCCCTGCACTTGCCAAAGCAGGCACTTAGTCCACTGAGCTATCTAGCCGGCTCCCTAAGATCATTCTAGAAGGGCATTATCAGAAGTATTTGTAGAGGTGTCTCCAAGATATAAAGAAGTCCAATAGACATTGCACCAAATTGGCTTTGGGGCTATTATCACCTGACACCTAAAGTTAAAGAGCAGTTACTGGTACCAGGAAAGACAGTGGTTCTCAAATTCGTGGAGCTCATCTATATGTTCAAATGCAGATATTAAAACTGTTAGTCTGAATTAGTGCCTGAGTCTCTTCATGTACTCAGGTCCCAGGTGATGACAATGCTGGTGTCCCTTGGCCAACACTTTTTGTAATACAGATATAGAAATGATCACTTTTGTGAAATGACTTATAATAAGAAAAACTATCCAGTCTGTGACCAAAATTAATCAGCTTTAAACAGTCTAGAAAAAGGAATAATATTATTTCCCTGCCTGCTGTCTACTGTTGGGGTCTGCCTTTAATCAAACTTTATTGGTTGCAAAAGATCAGGAGCTCCCCTTCATGCAGTCGATACAGATGTCTCTTGTACAAAAAAGCAAGATACAGAAGGTAGATACATCTCCTGGGTGGCAACCAGGAGATATCCAACCCAATGAACTAGACAATCAAAAATGATTTGATGCATGGTATTCCAATAAATTTTACAGAGGAAAAATAAAGCTTTTTAGGAGACTAAGGCTGAAAACTAGAAGGTGCTCAGGTACTTGGTTGGTTTTGAAAGAGCTTCCAAGTAAATTGGTAAGTGCTGAGAACTATGGGATGGAGAAAATGAGAGCGATGCATCTGAGCTTTCCATGGAGAGAGAAAAAGGACAAGGGGAGGACTGAAACATTGTGTTATGGTGAAATGCTAGGAAATGAAAGTGGGGTGAAGAGGGAGGGACTACAGTCACCTGTAGATAACTTCAGGGACTTTGGCTTTTACTGAACCAGTAATCAAGGAAATGTTTAAGTAGAAAGTGACTTTTATTTAAAAAAAAAAATTACTAGAGAGAGATTGACTATTCATGCCCTTGATGGAAGTTGATAGAAAAAGCAGACTATTTGTACAGCGGTCTGAAGAGGAAACCATCACTTCTAGACAGTGAAAGCAGGGAATTCGCTGTGTCTGTTTTACGTGTACTATGTCATGTGATCCTCCTAACTACTAAGTTCTAAGCCAGCTGACCAGTGAAACAATGTGAAGATTATCTAACACATTCTACTTCAGCCTTACATATATTCATTTAATTTCTAATTTTAAAAATTATTTTCATTTTTTCTACAGATTTCTTACCCATTAACCAGTAGTGTATGGAATATCTGTTATATGACTTTTAGAGCTGTTTTTGACCACCAATAAGATAAACTCATAAAGATATTCCTTTTAGCCCAAATGAGAGGATTTGTTGATGAAGCAGTAGTACTACGGGTAAGTACTAACCAGTTCAGTCTTAGCAGTTGAACTTTATATTAACAATATTTATTTATTGGAACTTTAGCACTAGTTCCAATTTACTTGTTGAAACTTCCCATGATTAAAACTTAGGTACATATTTATATTTCCATAAAAAATGGTTAAATTGTTGATAAATCTTTCTGAACCGACACCATTATTTGAAATAGTGGTGTCTTATAGGGTAAAGAGCACTCGCCTTGTTTTTTTTAACAGAGAGGGATCAAGGATAGGGATGTTTCTATTTAATTAAGAAGAATAAACTCTGCAGGACACCGAGTTGTATATACTGTTTTTCACAGTATGAATATATTTTAATTAAGGTAAATTACTCTGGATGCTTCAATATTATTCATACAATTTTGTAAGATCCACATGTGTCTCGTGCTTTAGTGGAGAGATTAAAATAAGACTAAATAGTATGGGAAACTGAAAAAGTAGAAGGATTTAAGATGTACAATAGATATTGTGAATAGGGGAAAAACTGCCAAAAGAAAACAATAGAGATAGCAGAAAGGAAAAAGAATGAAAGGAAAAGAAAAAAAAAATATATATACAAGCAAAGATAGTTAAGATACTTATACAACTAGTTTCTCTTAGCTTACTGAAAAGAAAGCTTTGTTCTAATTCTTTTTGGACAATATTTGATGCCTATAACTACTATGAATATAGCAATACATAATGTATTACTTATTGTTAGTTGTCTACTAACCTGTCTTGAAACTGTTTGTTATTTTTACTTTTTTCTGTTTAAAATAACACTATAAGAAATTTTTTAAAAATTATTATCTTATTATTAATTATGTTAAGATCCAGTTTGAATTTTCATATTGAAGTGTATATTATCAATAAGTATAATCACATCCCATGGTTTCTTTTTCCTTTTCCCTTCTTTGTGAAACGTACAGTAGTTTAAAAGTATGTGTGGATAGGTGCCACCATGCTGGATTCTTAAGTTTGTCTCTCACATCTCTTTATGTTATAATTTAATTTTTAATGCCTTTATCTGCCTGATTATCTTTTATATTAAGTATACTTTCAACTGGTGTAGTAAAACATGAAATTTATGTATCTTATTGGGTGGCATCGGTATTTTGACACATGCATATGTTTTATAATATTTAAACCATTCTAAAAATATCTATGTACTCAAACTTTCATCCTTTGTTTATAGAGAAAACATTTGAAGACCTTTCTTCTAGGTTTTTGAAAAATACAGTATAGTACTGTTATCTGTTGTTGTCCACTGTGCAAAAGACATCCGTCAGCCTGGCCTGCCTGCTTTTCCCCACCACTTGCCCCAGCCTCTGCTTGCAGCCATTCTGTTCTCAACTTCATTGACTTTGAATCCATGTAAGTGAAACAATTTTGTCTTTCTGAACCTGGCATGCTTCATTAAACATCATAATATCTGACTGCAAATTCTAGGATTTCATTCCTCTATTGTGGCTGAAGAGTATTTCATTGTGGTTATGTAACAACTGTTTTTATCCATTTATCAGTTGATTGCTTTCTTTTCTTGGATCTTGGGCAATGAGTATAAGAGTGTAGTATCTGTTTGCCCCATACTTGTCATATACATATATAAAAGTATATATATATATATATATATATATATTGTATAATATACACAATATGCTATGTTGTATTGTACATATAATAATTAATAACATTAATATTATAATAACAATATAACATAATATAAAGATACATAATATAATAATATATATTAACATAATAATATAGAATGTACATTAATGGTGCTATGATATATTATATATTATAATATATGCTATAGTATGGTACAGGCTCTTGCTACACAGCTCAGACTCATAGTGATCCATCCTCCTGTCTGAGCCTCCCCGGTGCTGCGATTACAGGCATGCACCACCACACCTGGTTTCATTGGCTGGCACAGTTCACCCATGCTTCTGGGGCTGGCATGTCAAGTGGGTACTTAGACAGCCAAGCTATCTCCTCAACCCCATGCTTTTTATCTTTAGCCAATCTTAAACGTTCTAGTATGAAGGTCATGGTATAAAATAGTACAGTATTATTTAATCCAGTAAGTAAAAAGGTGTTTAGCAAACTATAGGGAACAGGCTTATGCTAAAAAGATTCTTTTACATCTATTTTGATATATTGGTCTTCTTTTCTGATTATATCCTAGCTCATCAGTATGCAGTTTATTTTCCAAGTCATAAAAATAAAAGAAAAACTGTCAAGTGTTACTAAAATTCCTTTCAAAATGTCATTATGTACTATTCTATAGGATCCCATCCTATCACCTCTCACTGCAATGTAATTATTTTTCATAAAAGTAGAAAGAAACATTGACTTCAAATTCTACTTAGCATAAAGGTTTTTCAAATCTTTCAAATTAGTATTTCTTGAATCACTAATCTTTGTAGCTTAAGTTATATATTGACAGCCCCAGTGAAAGGATTTGCAACTTGAGTATTTTTAATATTTGTGAGTTTTGATGATCTCCATGTGCATTCTGTTCACTGTTGTGAATTGGCATTTTAATATGAGAAATAAAATCCTTGTGACCTCATCTAGTGAATGAACACATACTGAAAGTTTTATTTTATATAATATAATTATAATTATATAATTTTATATAATTTATTTTATTTATAATTATATAATTTCATATAATTTATTTTATATATAATTATTTTCTTTGTAAAAGATTCAAGTCAACAACTCCTGACATTGCCAGACATATGGAAAACCTAATACTATTATGGACAAGATATTTTGGAATATCTTGCTGAATTTACAATCTACATTTAAATGGCAAAACTAAACAAAAAATGGGATAAAATGAATGACCATTTTGTATCTATATATTCAAAATAGTTAAGATAGATATACAGCTACATTCTCTTAATCCAATAAATAGAGGGATCTGTTCTAATGGTGTCTGTAAATAGAATATCATGTCTGCATCTTGTACAACAAATAACTAGTAAGAAAACAATATGCAATGTAGCAATTATTAAACCTGTCCTACTAATTTGATTTGAAACTGTCTCATTGCTATTTTGTTGTTCTTCAATAAAATTATGGAAAAAAATAAAATACAAAAAAATGTGAAAAAAAGGAGAAAAAGTGATGAGAAGATATTCTTCTTTGTCCTTAATACATATTTCACCCTTAAATTTAACATTAGCTGCACAATTTTGGTTTTAATAAATGGCTTTTTAATCACACTGAAAAAAATTATATTCTTGTCAAGACTGTGTAATTTGGTGCTTGTCAATAAAATTCAAAAAATATTTAAAGTCTTGTTTTTAACCCCACCTTTATTTTATATACTGCTTCTAGATGCTTACGGAAAAAGTTATAAGAATATTTATAATTCACGTAATGTCTTGAGTGACATTCAACATCAAATGCATTGAATGAGTGAAAATTATAGTGAGTTATGGGATTAAAAATGCTAATTAAATTAGCAATGGAATATTATTAGCAGCAAATATAAAACTATTTATGGATTTGCTCAAAATAAAGTAACTTAAAAAAAAATAAAATAAAATAAAGTAACTTTTCTTAAAAATCACTCACAGGTTGGACTCCTTGCAAAAATTTTAAATTTTACTCTATATTGTTTCATATTTATAAAACTCCTATAGAGAGATTCTGATGATAAATACATGAAACTTGATTAATTTGATCCTGAATTTAACAGATTTTAATAAATATACATTTGTGTCATTTCATTTCTTTCCTTTTGGTCATATGGTTTCTAAATTATATGATAACTGGATAAATTAATTTTATATGTTGAAAAGGAAAATATCTGCCTCTCAAGACAATGAGTTTAATTCAAATTTTATGAAGAAAGTATTTTCACTTCAATTCTTTTCCTTAATTATATTTATCTTTAACTGATACATAAGAATATAAAACTTGCTACCTGCTGGTGGGGTGACATCTGATGCTCTGATACAGGCTACATGGCATAATGTTTGAATCTGATCTGATATTAAGCACCAGAGATGGGATTTGAACCTGAACAATTTCACTCCAGAGTCTAGATTCTTAGTTACTATGTCAGATAACTTCTTGAAGAATAATTCTTGAAATGGGATTTGATACATTCATTTGGACTGATAATTTTTCCAGTCATAATTTTACTTATGCAGTTTGTCTTTCAGTTTAGAGTTTACTTTGATTTACGGAATCAGGACATCTTTTTATACTGCAGCACTATAATTATTTACAGCCACGTTTTGCTTATTTTGCAGTATCTCAGTCTTACTCCCAGAGCAAACTAATTAGTTTTTCTTTTTCACTTTTTAAAATGAATTATTTTCATGGTACTCTTTTTGGAGAACACAGTTGCACCTCTCTCGATTTTTCATTTTGTTTCTTGGAACTTTCCTGTAAGTGATGTCTGGTGGTGCTGGTTAAAATTAAGGGCAATCTCCTTGGCTTAATGAGTTATCTAACCTAACAGACTAGGGCTGCTTTTTGGTTAAGGATGTTTTATTGCTAACTTATATGCAAGCTTAATCAGTGAAAGAAGTTGAAATATAGTGCCTGTTGCTGAGATAAACATGTTTTGACATCTTCCATTATATAGTTGTGATATTTTATTCATTGCTGAATACTGAGAAGTAATTTGATGAGCTGCTTATTTTCTCTTTTAACTAGAGAGAGAAAGACTGAGAGAGACAGAAACACAGATAGACACAGAGACAGAATGAGACAGAGCTCTTTTTATGGAATTTTGTTTGAGTGACTAATTTATATGGAGTATGCACATCTTGGGAACTATAAAAATATTTAGCAGCACATTTATTAACATGGAAATATGTCTTTAAGTAAGGTGTCCTGTTACCTGAAGCCTGTCAAGTTTATAAAGATGACTCTCTGGGCAAGGAGAGGCATGTACAATGAAAAGGAGACATTTTTTCTTAGAATAAACACTCCTTATCAAATTTGTGGGAAAGATTAATTAGACCCTTCTTTAATAAGACAGAATGCCACAATGACCCAATATTCATCAATTATTATAGAAAAGTTATGAATTTTGTAGCATTTCTCATCAATTTTCTCAATCCACACAAATTACTACAGACCATGCTCACGTTCCTAGAACATTGAAATTCAAAATAAAGGAATGTCAGTTTCTACTGTCACAGAACACCTCAGTTTGAAAGAATGTGTAGAGTCTTCTGTCTCAAGAAGAGCTTTCTAGACATGACTCATGAGTGCTCATCTATTAGCTTAAGTTGGGGACTCCAAGCCTCATTATAAACAATGCCGAGATTATAAACCAGACCATTGCAACCAAGATCAATTCCAGGAAATGCTGAGTCAGGTTACACGCTTTAAAAACTCAGAATGCTTTGGACAGCACTTCTCCAGCCAAGGTGAGTTAAAGAAAGAAAAAAAAAAAAACCCAGTATTTCCTGAGAAACCATTCAATAGTTCTCAAAAGTGTCTTTGTAACATCTTTCATGGTTGTTTTCCCAGTAAGTATAAATAATTAAAGTGGCTTTATGGGGGTAAAGACTTCAGGGTCCCTGATTTGACCTGAAGTCATTACATGGTATAGGCTTTCTCATGAAGGCCAACAGAGTGTTTTTTTCCCATAACAATTACCCTTCTGATGGAAGCTTTTCTCTTCAAACCAGAAGATTGCAATTTTCTCAACTACAGACAAAATAGCACTTCCTATCTTTCAAATTATTGATGCAAAAGCCAACTGTATAGAGAAAGACCCATTGGACCCACTGGAGCCATATCACCAGCAATGAAGGTAAACAATGACTTTAATGAATGGAAGCAACAGAACATGAATATAAAGGTCAAGGAAATGAGGGGGAGACAGGTGAAGAGCACAGAAACAGCAAAGGAAGTTTTCATGGATCTAAATATTAACTTTCAGAGAAACAGAGACACAGAGAAAGAGAGAGAAAGAGAACAATTTTCTGTGAAGATAATACTACATGAAAAGATGATGGCTTGGGAGAAGACAGTATGGTCAATGACAATTTTAGGCTTATGTGATGGTCCATAAAGCAAAGGGGTAGACTGCAGCAAAAATATAGCTTTTTCCAGATCCAAAAACTGTTTTAAAACAGTCTCAAAGTTCTACAATTGTCATCTGTCTATCTATCTATCTATCTATCTATCTATCTATCTATCTATCTATCTATCTATCTATCTATCTATTGTCTATCATCTATCTAGATATATAAATTAAAGATGAAACCATTTAATTGAACTGCTCTGTTTAAATTATAATTTATCCATATTGTAGGTAAATTCTCAAATTACTTAGTTTTATCTAAGTCTTCTCTAAGAATTCAGAGTGAATTATATTTTCATTTTGAAGGATGCTGCCTTGTTGCTTTTAATATTTCTAATTGCAAAAGACACAAGTGAATAGAATATTCAACTTATTGCACTTAGAATAGTGAGTACTATTTTTAAAGGAGTAACTCACCTCCAGTGTAGGCAAATAAGTACTCTCTGATGACTTTCAGTAACAGTGTCTGGCAATCAATAAAAGCTGGTGCAATGGAACTGGAACCTTCCTTATGGTAATGAGGAAAGAGTGGTGACCACCCAGTGAGGAAGCCACAGCAGGTGGGAGGATTAAAAATGGGTGTCTTCATTACTCTTCTCTCATTTCTAGGACAAATACCCAACACTCAAAATGAAGGAAGGAAAGGTTCATCTAGTTCATGGTTACTGGAGGTTTCAGTCCATACTCAGCTGGCTCCAAGGCAGTATGTGGCAGAGGGCAACTGTTCACGGTGGTGGCAAAGAGCAGGAGAATAAAAAGGAGAGGTAGCAGCAGCTCAAGCAGCTGGCTTCTGTTCCCTTCTCACACTGAAATGCAAATTACCTGCCAAGGGCAGGTGCAGCATTCACACCCACAATAATCAATCACAGACTCCAGAAGCCACCCCAAGACTGCATAAGGCTTTGAGGGGACACCTAGACACAAACCATTACAGTGGGTGTGATGTTGAGAAAGGCAAGAAGCTTTTGTACAGAAGTGTTCCCAGTGCAACAGTGTTGAGAAAGGAGGCAAGCACAAGACCGGGCTGAATCTCCATGGTCTCTTTGGGCTGAAGACAGGTCAGGCCACTGGGTTATTATATACAGATGCCAACAAGAGCAAAGGCGTCACCTGGCGACTGAATGAACTGATGGGGCATTTGGAAAATCCCAAGAACTACATCCCTGACACAAAAATGATCTAGTCTGGCATCAAGAAAAAGGGATGAAAGGCAGAATTTAGTAGCTTACCTCAGAAAGGCTATTAATGAGTAACAGTCAGTGCCTTATTTGTGACAGAACAGAAGTGTCTCCTGGCTTTTGTATGCATACCATAATTTAATCAGTCTCATACATCAGAAATCACAGCATGAGTGGCTTACAGAATATTTTTATTGGATAGTCCCCATTCAAGTAGAATTGGCTCACAGTTAAATGGATATCTTTTTTTTCAAGTTTTGATAGTAATTCCAGTTTAGTAAATACTGTCGCTATATTCCCTTTCCAAATACATGGCTGGGCTTGATTAATGATGTTTGACTTTACGCAAAGATTGAGAATATCATCCCAAAACGACTGAAGGCTGGTTTTATATTTAGATGTATATAACCAATTATGTGATGTGTTTAACTGATTATGTTTAAAGACTGGTGAAATCTTTCCTTGTCTCAAAACCAAGCAAGGATCCCCTGTTCAAATTTGTGTTTATTAGCCTATAAAAAGGAGTGGTTGAAGACTAGAAAGCCATGTCTATATTTTGACTTTTAACTATGCCAACTTAATTGTAATTCCTTGTATCTAAAAAGTGTTGCCTTTTACTTACCGAAAAGCATTTCAGTGTGGTGCCTATACAATACTCAATAAAGAATATTTAATATTTTTCACATTTTGTAGTTGATCTGTAAGTTCAGATCCCTTTCAGAGTTAGCATGACACAATAGCTAGCTAGACTTTACTTTTGAATTCTTTAGGTCAGACTGAGTAACTATTCAGGATACAATTTAAACAACTATTAAAAACATAAGACAGACACAACTCAGCAGCATAAGCACCTGCCTGGCGTGTGCAAGGTCCAAAGTTTGATTGCCAGTATCACAAAAAAGGAGAAAGAAAGAAAGAAAGAAAGAAAGAAAGAAAGAAAGAAAGAAAGAAAGAAAGAAAGAAAGAAAGAAAGAAAGAAAAGACGAAAACCACTGTTGTGTGTGTGGTTGGTAGTGGTGTTTCCCATCAGCTCATTAGAAGAATTAAAGCAATGAAGGTACAAACTGAGCACAAATTCATATGTACCCATAATACTTAATTAAAAATAAATCAGATTGCAAAAAAAAGTTGATTGACTGGAAGACTGACTTGTTACTTTTCATTTTATCCACATTGAGGTGCTTTAACACTGAGATATACCCTCCAATCCTTTTTTATTTTTACTTCAAGACAGAGACTCTGAGTTACCCAGGCTGGCATTCAGCTAGCCATCCTCCTGACTCAGCCTTCTGAGTGCGGGGAATGCAAGCATGAACCACTATAAATGAAAGGTTGACTAATTTCTTAGCCACTTACAACTTTTTCAGACTACATATTAAAAACTATTATTACCTGCCCATGAAAAGACTAGTAAATTTAAATAACTGTAGTACTTTTTCCTTTTCTTTGCTGTGTTTTCCAGTCTAGAAATTTAAACTGATTTATTTCCATGGAAATTAAATAAACTAAAAAAAGTTATTTTAGCTTTATAATTATAGGTTATTTCCAGAATTTATTTTAATTGAATTTATCACCAAATGATATTTGACCTACATTAACAAAATGTTTTTGATATTAAAAATAGAACAGCATAACTGTAACCATAGTTTTCATGCTTAAAATCTAAACTCAAATTTTCAAGCTGTTTAGAAAGAAAGATGGAAAAAGCCATTTGTAGGAGACTCTGCCAGGTCCTTGTCTCATTCCTAGAAACCAATATTTGTAATCCCAAAGTTATGTTATTGGAATCCCATCAAGTTGATTCCAATCTACCACTTTTCATACAACCCATGGAGAAAATGAAGACACTAAATGTCCATCAAGGAGTTGAGGGGCTCTAGGCCCAGCCATGAAGATGGCTTTCAGAACCAAGAGAGTGACCCAGGGCCTCATTGGTTTTTATTCAGTGGGGGAGTAGCTTCAGGAGGATTGACTGAGAATTGTGGGGAGTAGGTGACTACTGTGAACTGAGCTAGGTGGGTGAGCTACATTTACCTCTGCCTTAGGCAGAGAAGATAAGCAGAGAGAGTAATGTGCATTATATAGTATTTAATGTTTTGGGAAGTCTGGTGCTTCAGCTTTGATGTAGTCTTTCAAGCCCCAGGAAGTCATAGCCTCTATCTCTAGGCTGGATCCCAGCTGGCAACGTGGAGCATTAGTTCTACTGTCCTGTCTCCACCAGGCTTATATTAAGGAGCAGCAGATTTAGCAGGGAAACACACATGCCACCTTCAAAGACTTTCATTAGCACCTCAGCTAGACCAATGCACATTGCTGAAGGCCAACTGAAGGATAAACAGTAGTCCTAGCCAGCTCTGTACATAACAATATAAGGAAATAGGATCAGGCTCAGTCAAAATGGAGGCAGTTGCTCCTCTTTCAAGGAGAGCTGCTCAGGTGGTCCTCCACAATCATTGCATTTTTTAAAGTATTACAATTTATAGGAGAGTATTTTTACCTATGTTGACTTATTTTTTATTTCTTCAAAATTTAATCTTATTTATTTGGTACAGGATCTCCCTACACAGCTCAGACTTGTGGTGATCCTCCTGTCTCAGCCTCCCCAGTGCTGGGATCGCAGGTGTGCACCATCACACCCAGTGTTCTGGGAGTGGCAGGGCATGCCATACTGGTCATGTAGTACTGGGGATCACACTCAGGTCCTTGTGCTTGCTGGTAGGTGCTTTGGCTGCCGAGCTATCTCCCCAGCCTCTACCTATCTGCTTAGATGACTGGGAATAGAATACCATACTATGTTCCCTGTCCCAGTAAGTTTCCCTGGTTAGCATATACAAGTCTATATAATCATATTAGAATTTCAACCAAATTCCACCCCATAAAGGTAAAGATAAATGAAAGGAAAAAACCTGCAACCTTCACAGTGCTTTTATCCAGCACACAAACAGTGCTTTTATCCAGCTGTAACCCAGCTTCCCAGCTTCCCATTCCTAAAGTGCACACGTAGCAGGTAAGAGCCTATAACATGCCAGCCACTACCACAGTGCCCTGCACTTTGTACTCACACATTATTTCATTCTGAAATACACTTCAGTTTGGCTTTTCCCCCTTCCTAATAACCCTCCCACATAGCAATATTGCCCCCCGTCTGCAGCCCAGTTCCTTGATGCCATCGTGAGCTTAGTTTTGACCTACACCTCTCAAATATTATTACTGTATGTTTAGAAATATATGTACTTTGACAAAGCTAGGGCTTTGTTAGTGCATTTCCTAAAGTTTGGTTTTCTTGGCTTTTTCAATTAGAGGCACTGATCCAGGTGCAAAGAGCTTATAGGAAAATTTAAACTGCCAAGCAATATTGTACTTCCCCCCAACTAGTGCAATCTGCACACATTCGGAATAGATCTGAAGGTCTCCTTATAATAAAATATTAATATTTTTCAGATACCTAACATATTGACATTTTATGGCAGTGTTAAGTGCAAAGATAATTAAAATCACATTGTTGTATTTAATTATGCTCTAGGGTTCATGAACATGCTCATAATTTTGTGTTAAATAATAGATTGGCTCCAGCAAATAATATAAACATTCTTAGTTATACCAAAAACATTCTCTATAAATTTTCTAGTATTGTTATTAAATAAGCAATTGAAGAACATACCAGAAATGCACTGAGTTTATATAGTATGGGCTAATATGAGAGATTTGTAATCACAGAGAATTTGCCACTTAGTTGAGGGGATGTGTTAAATAAACTGACAAAATACAGCAAACAGAGAGACAATAAACAATATGAGGTCCTTATTCTATTTCTCCTTTCTTCACTTACATCTGAATTTATTCCATAATATAGTATATTTTGTTAATGGATGTCTACATACATTGATTAAGAACATGAGAATTTAAGCCAAAATGTTTAAATTCCAACTTTACAACATCATATTTCTCTGTGCCTTACTCCCGGACCACACCCAGGCAAGCCGCATGAGTGAGACCTGCCTCATCCTCAAGACCCCTCCACCACTCTGGAGCCCATCTCCAAAGCCCACCAAGTGAGTGACAACTTCTGCCATCCTCTCGAGACTCCTCAGACCAGGCCCAAACCCAGGCCCTGCTAGTGTGTGTGGGAACTTCTGTGCTCCCCTGCACCCTCTGTGCCAGAGGCACAACAGAAGGGCACAATAGGTTCACTTCCAAGGCATGCAGCAGAAAGAAGCTGAGCACAACAGCTAGACCCTAATCAGCCACAACTCAAACTTAATAGATCTGCAACTGAATTTCAGTAAGTGCTAAGGTTACAACTGCACCAAAGCTCTACAGAAAAGGTCAGAGGTCAGTGCTACATGAAATGACAAATAGAAGGAGCAAAATGCAATCTCAGGCCGAGACCCTACCCAGAACAAGTGCAGAGAACACTAGCTCAGCTGAAAAGTATGAACTAATAGCGTCTGAAGTAAAGAAACAATAGCAGAAAGGTATAGAAGGACTCAGATCAGAATTAATCTTTGAAATAAAAAAAAATAAATCTCTGAATTTCTAGCATCAGAGGAAAGAAACAGCAGCAGAAAAGTAAAGAGAAACTGAGACCAGAATGAATCTCTGAAATAAAAAAAGAAATTCCTGAATTAATAGTGTCTGAGGGCTGGGGAGATGGCTTA
>PVKA01011975.1:47368-59431 GCA_004027165.1 Ctenomys sociabilis
AAAAAAAAAAAAAAAAAAAAAAAAAAAAAAAAAAAAAAAAAAAAAAAAAAAAAAAAAAAAAAAAAAAAAAAAAAAAAAAAAAAAAAAAAAAAAAAAAAAAAAAAAAAAAAAAAAAAAAAAAAAAAAAAAAAAAAAAAAAAAAGTTTAAAAAAATGGTGTCTGAACTAGCAAAGAATCAAAGGCAGAAACATATAGAGGAAATCAGATCAGAAATAATCTCTGAAGTAAAAGAATTAATAACTCTTCTTAAGAAGACATTGATAAAAAAATAGAAGAGATTAAAAAAGCAACAGATTCCTTGAATGAACAATACAGGAAAGAAATAGAACACATGAAGCAGAGTCAAACAGATATGGAGGAACTTAAAATTTCAGACACAGGTTTGCAAAACTGTTTGAGTGAAAGTGAAGATAGAGTTTCAGATTTGAAGACATGGACATAGCTGGTGAAAAGGTAAGAAAAGATCTCTTAAAAACAACTAGGATGCAGGAAAAAATAATTCATCACCTGCAGGATGATGCAAAGATGAACAACTTGAGACCAAAATGCATCTGTGAGAAAGAAGGTGATAATACAAATGATATAAAAAGAATATGAGCAGAAGTAATAGCACAAAAATTCCTACATATGAGGAAGAAACCTGACATTCACATAACCAAAGCATAGAGAACTCTAACTAACTTCAACCCAACTAAAAACACACTTAGACACGTAATAGTCAAGATCCCAGAAATCTAGCACCAGAAAAATGTACTGAAAGCTACTAGAGAAAAGAAACAAATCACATTTAAAGGAATAATGGCATATTTCTCTTCACAAACCATGAAGGCAAGAAGAGCATGGAGCAGAGCATTTCAAGTCCTGTATGAAAATAAACTCCAGTCCAGACTACTATACCATGCAAAATTCTCTTTCAATTTCATGACAAAGTGAAACACTTTCATGACATAGAACAACTAAAGAATTTCATGATGACAAAGCCAAACCTACACAGAATAATAAAAGATGTTCTAGAGAGGGACAAAAATGATCACAACTTCACAAATGAGAACAGAAGGCTATTAGATTTTTATGTAATATCCAATACCCACGAATTAGGGCAAACAAACGGAGGAGAAAAAGTAGTCAGCAATGGCAGGTAAATAACATGTTGATAGTAAATCAAAACATCTCAATTATAACTACCAATGTAAATGGACTCAATTCACCAATTAAAAGAAATAGCCTGGCAGAGTGGATCAGGAAACAAAATCCAACAATATACTCTATACAAGAAACACACTTAACTAAAACCAAATTCATAGGCTGAAAGTCAAAAGATGGAAAAAAATACTACATACTCCAGCACCTCAGAAAAAAGCAGGGTTAGAAATCCTGTTCTCAGACAGTTTCAATGTCAAACCAAGAATGATCAAATAAAGTAAAGAAGGCCACTATATACTGGTTAGGGGAAAAACTCAAGAGGAAGGGGTAAGACTCATAAAGGTATGCACACCAAACTTGGAAGCACCCAACTATAGAAGACAAATCTTAATAGACATGAAAAATCTAATATTCAATACCACAATCTTAACAGAAGACCTTAACAGCCCTTTATCCCCCCAGAATAGGTAAAGTAGACAACCAGAGCTTTTAAAAATGGACTTAGTAGACTTATACAGAGTGTTCCACCCACAACAGCTGAATATTCCTTTGTTTCAGCTGCACATGGGTCATTTTCTAAAATAAACCACATACTGGTTCATAGGTCATGCTTAAGTATGCGCAAGAAAACAGAAATTATCCCATGCATATTATCTGATGACAGTGCAATGAAACCAGAAATAAACGAGACATGAAAACAAAAAAATCCCATAAATTCATGGAAGTTAAATAACACCCTCCTCAGTAACCAATGGGTCACAGATGAAATTAAACAAGAAATTCAACAATACCTACAACTCAATGAAAATTCAACCATAATTTATCAGAGAACTTATGTGATGCGATGAAAGCAGTTCTCAGAGGGAAATTCATAGTTGTGAACTCACACACTAGGAAAATAGAACAGGAGCAAATAAACACCCTAATGATGAACCTCCAACATCTAGAAAAGGAAGAGCCAACCAAACCCAGAGCCCAAAGATGGGAAGAAATCATAGATTGGAGAAGAAATTAATTCAGTTGAGATGAAGAAAAAAGTACAAAGAATTAATGAATCAAAAAGCTGATTCTTTGAAAAATTAACTAAAATTTATAATCCTCTAGCTAACCGCATGAAAAAGAGAAAAGAAAGATTCAAATACAAACAGTACGGAATGAAAAAATTGTAACTACCACAGATCCAGTGGGAATTCAGAAGATTTTCCATAGCTACTTTGAGAACCTTTACTCTCACAGAATAGAAGGCACAAAGAAATGGACAGATTCCTAGAAGCGTATAAATTATCAAAACTGAATCAACAAGATATAACAACTCTCAATAACCCAATAACAGTCAATGAAATACAAAGTGTAATGAAAAAAGTCCTAGTGACAAAGAAAAGTCCATGCCCTAATGGATTCACAGTTGAATGCTACAAGAATTTTATAGAAGGAATAATCCCAATACTCAATAAAATCTTTAATGAAATTGAAGATGAAGTAGTCCTTCTGAAATAATTCCTGGAGGCAAGTTTTAAACTGATGCCAACACTAGGAAAGATGCAACTAAGAAAGAGAATCAGAGGCCCATCTCCTTCATTAACATAGATGCAAAACTCCTCAATAAAATCCTAGAAAATAGAATACAGCAAATCATCAAGAACATTATATACCATGACCAGGTAGCATTCATCCCAGGGATGCAGGGATGGTTCAATATCCACAGATTTATAAATGTAATATACTATATCAATGGAGCCAAATCTAAAAACCACATGATCATCTCAATTAATGCAGAAAAAGCTTTTGACAAAGTCCAACATTCATTCATGTTCAAAATCCTACAGAAAATTGGAATAGAAGGCCTCTACCTCAATCTGATAAAAAGCCATTTATGAAAACCCAATGGCTAACATAATTCTAAGTGGCGAAAAACTGAAATCTTTTACTCCTAGATCTAGTACAAGACAAGGATGTCCTTTATCACCCCTCCTGTGCAACATAGTTCCGGAATTATTAGCTAATGCCATTAGACAAAAGGGAGAAATAAAAAGAAGAAAAATAGGTAAAGAAGAAGTTAAATTATCATTATTTGCAGATGACATGATTCTTTACTTAGGAGACCCAAAAGACTCCACCAAGAAGCTAATAGAACTGATGTACAAATTCAGTAGCATAGCAGGATACAAAGTCAATGCTCAAAAGTCAATAGCATTCCTCTACACAGGTAACCAATACACTGAAAGGGTAATTAGAGAAACAATGCCTTTTTCAAAAGCATTGTGGAAAATGAAATATCTTGGAATTCATCTAACTAAAGAAGTCAAAGATCTTTTCAAGGAAAATTACAGTACTCTGAAAAAAGAGATCACAGAGGATTTCAGAAAATGGACAGATATTCCCTGCTCCTGGGTAGGAAGAACCAACATTGTGAAGATGACCATACTCCAAAAATTGCAGTACACATTTAATGCAATTCTTATCAAACTACCCACAATATACTTACCAGACCTAGAGAAATCATTCCTCAGATTTATTTGGAACCAGAAATGACCTAGAATAGCAAAGGCAATCCTGGGCAACAAAGACAGCAGGAGGCATTAGAATTCCTGACTTGAAATTATACTACAAAGCTAGTGTAAAAAAAGCAGCATGGTACTGGCAACAAAATGGACCTGAGGATCAATGGAATAGCTTAGAAGATGTAGAGGCCTCTGTAAACACACTTAGTAACCTGATCTTTGACAAAGGGGACAAACACACTCACTAGAAAAAAGAAAGCCTCTTTTAACAAATGGTGCTGTAGAAACTGGCTCTCCACATGCCAAAAGCTAAAACTTGAACCTATTTTGTCACCATGCACTAAGTTACAGTCAAACTGTATTAAAGATCTAAATATTAAAACAGAAACAGTAAATCTCCTGGAAGATAAAGATGGGGAGCTCTTGGAGACATTGTGGTAGGCAAAGAGTTCATGACCAAAAATCAAATCACACGGGTCATAGTTGAGAGAATTAACAGCTGGGGCCTCCTCTTATTGAGAAATTTTTGCATATCAAAAGAAATTACCAACAAAGTGAAAAGACAACTCACAAATTTGGAAAAAATCTTGACTAATAAGCACTCAAACAAAAGTTTGCTCTCTAGAATTTACAAAGAACTGGAAAACATTAGAGCTCCATTTTTTTTTTTTTTTTTTTTTTTTGGCAGAACTGGGTTTGACCTCAGGTCCTTGCTCTTGCTAGGGAAGTACTTATTCCACTTAGCCATATCCCAAGCCTGTAGGGCTCCAAATTTAAAGACCCAATCTGGAAATGTGCATCTCGAACACACTCTTCTCAGAGGACAAAATTAAAGAAGTGAATAAATATATAAAAAAATGCTCCACATGACTAGCCATCTGTGAAATTCAAATTAAAACAACATTGAGATACCATCTCCCCACACAAAGAATGGCTATCAACCAATGACAGATGTTGGAGAGGCTGTGGGGAGAAAGGAACCCTTCTTCACTGCTGATGGGAAGGTAGACTGATGCAACCATTATGGAAATCGGTGTGGATATTCATTACAAAACTAGAACTGGAAATCCCATTCAAGCCAGCTATTCCCCTCCTGGGAATTTTCCCAGAAGAACTGAAAACATCATATCATAGTGATATATGTGTACCTATGTTTATAGCAGCACAATCTGTGATACCAAAATCTTGGAAATAGCCCAGGTGACCATCATCTGAGGCATGGATGAAACAGATGCAGTATTTTTATATAATGGAGTATTAGTCAGCTATAAAGAATGATAAACCTAAAGCCTTTATATTTAAGTGGCTGGCTCCTGAAGATATACTCATAAGTGTAATAAACCAGACCCACATGTGTAAATATCGTATAGTCTCCATAGCATAAGAACTCAAAAGAAGAAATAAAAATAGAAAGATATAACACAATTAAAAGGTAAGTGAGAACTTGAGGACAAGACAAGAGGGCAAGGAGAAAAGCTAGGAAACATGACATGAGCAAAGCCGTACATTTATACACACAACATGGTTAAGGCAATGATCTTGAAAAATATCAGTAGGTTGTTGAAATTAGCAGTTAATTGGTAAGATTCTCACCCTAACTAACTATCTATGCTGATACTTGTTAACTAAGCCCCTGCATTGTAGATAGCAATGTATAATAGAAGGGTCATGCTTGGGATGTTTGTCATTCTGATCTTCTAAATATGTACTGTTTGTACATACCAATTATTGCCATATTGTCTCTCAAGTAAATATTTGTTTCAATAAAAAAGGGGGTAATAAATGAAAAATTAGAGAAGAAAAAATGTCAAAGGACTGTCCTGCTACAATGCTGCATTTCTAAACTTCTGTGTAAAAATATGTGTTTATGCATATTTTAAAATATTTCTTATTTTTTAGTTTTTTGATTATTTTCTCCATATTCTGTGGAGACTTAAAGTTTAACATATCAATACTAGATGTAAAATACCTATTCCATGTTATACCTTACATGTTTGACATTCAAACAGATATTGATTTTAAACCCAACTGCATATGTTATAGGATAATAATAAGCTTCTCTCCTGGAGGGTTAACAACCTAAACCTGCGTACCAAAAGTAAGAGAAAAAGAAGGGCTGCAAAGACATCCAACATTCTGGCTGTAGCCTTTCAAGGTCAGTGAGGATGGAGGATGTAGGAGAAACTACATTGTAACATCATGTAAGTCAATTTTCTGATCAAGGAGATTATGGGGCCCAGGAGCAATGTGATTGATGACGTAGAGTTTGCCTAAGGAGAGTCACGTGGAGAGAAGACATTCTCTGAGGCTTTCACAAAGAGTAAATTGGTCAAGCAATAACTGTGACTCATCCCCATGGCTGACACTGACAAAGGATTTGCACACTGCAGTACAGGGTTACAGGATAAATCCTGATGGTACTCGACTTACCTTATCAGATACAAAAGTTTCATTTCTTGTTATATAGGTCTTGCTTTATCATGGTCTTCACAAACAAGCAGAAAAGCATAAAACTGAGATATAAAAAGTAAAGCCGTATTAATATGCTGAGCTGTGAATGGCTAAGGTCAGCAACTTCTGACATCAGTCCTATGGATAACCCACCATTATTATGAACTGCTGGACTGTATTGGATTATGGTGTTCACTTCACACACCTACAATATTTGAATAGCAATGGAATACCCATCTCTAACAAAACTAAACAAAAAAGGGGGATACAAAAGGAAGGACCATTTTGTATTTGTACATACAAAATATTTAGGATACATATACAGCCACTCACTCTTAATTCAATGAGAAAAGATTTCTACTAATAGAATTTGGACAGGATATCATGTCTACATCTTGTACTATGAATAACCATTAAGAAGATAACAATATGTAATGTATTTATTATTGAAAGTGTCCTATTATTCAGTTTTGAAACTCTCATTGCTGTATTTCTCAAATTAATAAAAAATAAAAAATAAAAACAAAAAAATTAGTGCCTCTAATTTCAAGTTGTTGTGAAGATTAAATGTTGAACTGTTAGCACAGTGCTTAAAACACAAAAGTGCTAGAAAAGTTGTGGTGATGCTGACTTTAACATCAGTAATATCAAAAGGGTCTAGCTTTTAAAGCTTTTTCAGTGCAAATAGATTCGCTCCGAGGACATCAATATATCTATTCATTCTACAATGTCTAGGTTAACTTTCAAGGTAGAATAGTCATTTGTAAATATAGATTTGATATCAGTACCATTATTAAGTAGACAAGCTTGGTTTATAAAACCCAGGCAAACAATTTTGTGAAACTGAAATATTGTGATTTGGTGCCTAGATTAACATGAGTTCCAAGTAATAACATCCTCATCCTGTTGATCCTTTGGATGATAGTACCTGTTTCTTATTTTCTCCTTCCCTTTAGCAATAATTTCATCTGGGTTGTATAGCAGTAGCAAGTTTAGGGTACAAATGTAAAGAATAAATACAGGAGAGGAAATGTAACTCAATTATGAATAGCAAACTTAAAAGAGGTAACAAATTGTGAAAGCTAGACACTTAAGTATATATGGTTTGAGAATATGTATTTTACAGCAGTTCAAATTTAATAATCTCAACAGTGAAAATAACATAATGAATTAAAATTTGTGTGGTGGTTTCTACTGTATTTTATTTTATGTAATGGAAACAAAAAAATACATTTAGTGTTCCTGAGGGGTTCAGGGTTAGGTATACATGAAAGTGGTATATAGGGAAGAAAATCATTGGGGTTGAGTAGTCTAGATCATAAGCAGTCATTGTCTTAGAAAATGTATGTTGTGGCTGCTATACTGGATTAGCTTGACATTTAGAAGCTTATTGAAGTAACTCAGCAGTCCCACATGCTGGAGTGAGAAGGCTGTGTCCTTACTGCTCTAGGATATTGTTCATTGTGTCAACTCTAGAAAATTTGAAAGATGACCTGTGACTCAGCAGGGGGCAAGGGTTTGTTCTTTGCATCCCTCCTGAGCCTGCACAAAGGGAAGGCAAGGAGATGGTGTGGGTATATGGGAGGAAAAGAGGCTTGCTTTCTTCCCTTGGGGTCTTCCTGCTTTTGCTGTCTTCCATGCCATGCCACTCTGCCTTGGGGCCAGCCACGTACGGGCTGAAAACTCAACAAATTGTGAGTCAAGCAAGTCTTTCCTTTTTTAATTTTGGCTATGGGATGTTTTGTCTCAGCTGTGAGAGGAAGGTAACCAAGACACTATATTTTAAATGCTGAATATATTGATAGGAATATCTGAGAGAGGAAACATTTTAAAATTAAGTTTTGAGCCAATAAATAAAGTTACATGTATGATATACATATACCATTGTGTGTGGTTCCATTGTATCATTTTCTTTTCTTTGATTCTAGTAACTATGTTTAATTTGTTTTGATTTTCTAGTTCTTTGTAGTAATATGTCATTTACTTTGGGTCTTCTTTTTTTAGGTGAGCTTTTATTTCATAAGCTGTCCTAGCATTGTTTTTGCTGCATCCTATACAGTTTGGTAGCTGAATTTCTTTTATCAGTCACTTGTTCATTAGTATAACAAATACATGATGGAAAATTTGTATATATATGAATTTATTGTGGTTCATAGGATTGGAAGTTTCAGTTCATGATCCGTCAGATTCATTCATTACAGGTCTCTGGTGGTGAGTTGCTGCATGTAATGGCGAGAACGTTACAACATAGAAAAATTTTCATGGCCAGGAAATGACAACAGCGAGAAGGGAAGTGCTCAGGTTCCCACTGCGTACTGCATAGATCACAATCCCAGTGACCAGAAGACCTCCCGCTGAGCCCTAACTCTCTCAGTGTCCCCTGTCCCGTCTCCATCTCCAATAGCATCTACCCAGGGCTAAGCCCTCAACAGTTGGCCTTAGGCTGTGGAAGACTTCTAGAACACAAACAATATCAGTTTTTGCATTAGTTTATTTCTAGATACTTTGAAAATGTTTCTCCCTTTTGATTTTTTGTATAATTCTTTGCTTTCTTAGGAACATGTTTAACTTCTACATATTTGTGATACCCCAATATTCCTCATTATCGATTTCTAATTTCATGCTATTGTACTCAGAAAAGACAGACATTATTTCAGTTTTATTGAATGGTGAAATTTCATGCCCTCACACATGACGTAGAGCAGAATGCTCTGTGTGTTATACTGCTACTTTGATGCAATGCCCTGTACATTTCAGGCCCATTTTGTCAAAAGTGCAGTATGAGTTCAGCATTTTCTTATTTATTTTCCATATGGATGATGTGTTGAGTGGGGTACTGAAATCTGCTGTTATTGTACAAAGGCCTACTTTTCAGTTTTAATAATATTTAACTAAGTAATCTGATGTTAGGTGCATATATATTTACCATTATTATACCTTCTTGGCTGAATTAATTTCCTTCTCAATATGTAATTCTTTTATTTTTCTCTTACAGCTTATTAAAGTCTATTTTAGTGTAAGTACATTGATCTAAACTTTTTTTAGTTTCCATTTATATGAAATGTTTTTCCATTTTTTAATTAATTAAATTAATTTGTTTATTTGATATAGGGTCTCGCTAGGCAGTTCAGATTGCAGGTTAGACTCATAGTGATCCTCCTGTCTCAGCCTCCCCAGGGCTGGGATTATAGGCATGTGCCGTGCCACCACTCCAGGGTCAGTGGCTGGCTCAGTGTGGGACTGACACAGCATGCAGTATGGAGACCAGACCTGGGTCCTTGTTCCAGGCAAGTGCTTAAACTACTGAGCTATTTCCCAAGCTTATTTTCCTATTTTTTAATCTTTCAGTTCTTGTGTATTTCTAAAGGTAAAACATTGCTTGTAGGCAGTACGTGGTCACATCTACTTTCAAATTCCATTCAGCTGTATTATGTCCTTTTATTACAAAATTTGGTCCATTCATATTCAAAATATTATTGCTAGGCTTAGTACTGTTGCTTTGCTAATGATGTTTTTCTTCATTTTGTAAACATTTTTTCTCTGTAACTAAAATTAGTTTGTATCTTTTAAGTGTATGTTATGATTTTGTACATTTTTTATGTATTTGGTACGTGGTCCCACTATGCAGCTTGGACTCACAGTCATCCTCCTGTTTTTAGCCCCCAGCACTCGGATTATGGGCATGTGCTACTATGCATGGTCTCAGTGGGCAGTTCAGTGTGCCCAGAGGTGGGCAGTCACCACATGAGCTGTTGGAGATTGAACCCTGGTCCCTGTGCTTGCCTAAGCAGACGCTTGATCCACTGATCTCTCACAGGCCTAGAATTTTTACTTTTTGTATATCTGTAATATAATTTTCTTTGTGGTTGTCCTAAGGCTTACTTACATAAAGCATAGCCATAATATGCTACCTAAGCTGTTAACATTATAACTTTGATTTCATTTAAAAATAGTAACTTTGCTCCAGCTCTTCATATTTATGTTTTTGATGTCATAATTTAGACCTTTTTATTGCATATGCATTGATAAAATATTACAGCTATTATTTTAAATATTTTTAACTTTATACTAAGGTATATGTGATTTACACAATACTGTTACAGAACTGAAATATTGTGAACTTGACTATACACTGACTTTTACCGATGAGTTTTCACTTTCGTATAGTATTATCTAATTATCTGTAATAACTCTCTAGCATTTCATGCAAGAGTTCTGGTGGTGATATTCGTTCAGCTTTTCTTTCCTTGAGAAATGCTTGCTCTGGCATTCATTTCTGAAGAGCAGCTTTGCCTGGCGAGCTATTCTTGCTCTGTGGTTTATTGTTTTTCTTCAGCACTTTGAATATATTATCCCACTCCCTCCTGTCCCTTAAAATTTCTGCTGAGAAGCCCATTGGTACAATTATTGTAACTCTCTTGTGATATAATTACTTTCTGTTACTGGTTTCAGGACTTTCATTTCATTTTGATTTTTGATAGCTTGAATATAATATAGCATGCTCTAATCCTCTAGGGAGTAATGATGTTTTCAGACTTTTGAACTTCCTGTACTTGGATAGTTAAATATTTTCTCAAATTTGAAAAGCATCCTGCCTGCTATTGCTTCTTTAAATAAACTTCCTTTTTGTCTTACTCTTCACCTTCTTGAACACCTATAATTTAGATGCTCACTCTTTTGTTGCTTTACCATGCATTCTATAAATTTCTTTTCCGCATTCTTTTTTTCTACTATTCTATTGGAAACTTGAAAACAACTTGCCTTTGAATATGCTTTCCTAGATCTTCTATTGAAGAAGTTCTTCTATATTATATTTTCACTTCATTAATTCATTCTAGCCTTTAGTTTGATGATTCATGGAATTTTGAATTCTATAAACTAGTTATTCCTGTCCTGCTTTTGTTGGATTTTCCTCCCATACAGCAGTTCATTGGCTATGTTCTGGAAAGTGTATATCATTGGATGACATCATCATCCTCATCATAGAGCATACTTACAGAAAGTTGGGCAGTATGGCCTATTGCACATGTAGGATTTTAGTAGTATGCTGTTGGTCTACGCTACACCTGTACAAGATATATCTGCAGTGCATACTTCGGGAAAAAGTCATCATTTATTGCATATTTTTTGTAATACACACACATACTGTGAAATTCAGTCACATTACTGTGTTTCAGTTAACAGACAGATTCTTACATTTATGATGGTGGATCTGTAAGGTTATAATGAAGCTAAGATATTCCTTTGCCTAGTGAACACATAGCTGAAGAAGTGAAAGAAAAAAAAAGATGAAAATAACCACCAAGAAAATCCACAATGAAGAGTTTAGCAGTGAGGACTAGGACATAAGGACATAAGAGAACCTGTACTGTAACATCCTGTAACTCAGTTGTGTCCCAAATTTGCTATTCACGGAGATTATGGGGCCAGAGAAGAAAGTAATTGATGATATAGTGTGCCTAAGGAGAGTGACCTGGAGAGAAAACATTCTCTCAGGCTTTCACAGAGTGCAAATTGCTTAAGCAATGGTCATGACTCATCCACATGGCTGACACTGACAAAGGATCTACAGAGTGGTACAGAGTTTCGGGATTAATCCTGAGGGAATTTGACTGAACTTGTCAGATACAAAAGTTACATTTTTTGTTATATAGGTTTTGCTTTATCTTGGTCTTTACCATCCAGTAGAAAAGTATAAACACAAGGTATAAAAAGTAAAGCCATATCAATATGCTGAGCTGTAAAAGGCTCAAGTCAACAACTTCGGACAACTGCCAGTCCTATGGATAGTCCACTAGTATTATGGGCTACTGGATTATATTTGATTATTTTGCTGAATTTACACACCTACAATATTTGAATGAATGGCAATGGAATACCCACTTCTGAAAAAACTAAACAAAAAAGGGGATATAAATTAAGGACCATTTTGTAGCAAAGAAAAAAAATGTATATATATATATATATA
>PVKA01011976.1:0-12564 GCA_004027165.1 Ctenomys sociabilis
TCTATCTTTTTGAGATAAGGGTGTGTTAAGATCTCCTGTTAAGATTGTGTTCTTAGACATTAAGTTTTTCATGGCCGTTAAGATTTGTCTTACATTGTTGGGTCCTCCTGTGTTTGATGCATAGATATTTATGAGTATTACTTCTTGCTCTTGAATTTTTCCCCTAACCAATATATAGTGGCCTTCTTTGTGTCATTTGATCATTCTTGGTTTGACGTTGAGACTGTCTGAGAACAGAATTGCTACTCCTTCTTTTTTCTGTGGTGCTGATGCATGTAGTATTATTTTCCATTCTTTGACTTTGAGCCTATGAATGTCCTTTTCAGTTAAATGTGTTTCTTGTATACAGGATATTGTTGGATTTTGTTTCCCAATCCACTGTGCCAGTCTGTTTCTCTTAATTGGAGAATTGAGTGTGTTTACATTGATGATTATAATTGAAATGTGTTCACTTATGTTCATCATGATATTTAACTGCTGTTGTTTACTCCTTTGTATCCTTTGTTTAATTGTCTGTCCTGTTTAGTGGGTTCCTTCCATTCTCGTTCATGGAGTTCTGGTCATTGTGTCTCTCTCTAGAACATCTTTCAGCAGCCGGTGAAGGGATGGCTTTGTCATCATGAAATTCTTTAGTTGTTCTTTGTCATGGAAGTATTTCACTTCTCCATCAAACTTGAGAGTTTTGTAGGGTATAATAATCTGGGCTGGAATTTGTTTTCATGTAGGACTTGAAGAACTGTGCTCCATGTTCTCCTTGCCTTCATGGTTTGTGTAGAGAAATCGGCTGTAATTCTGATGGGTTTTCTTTGGAATGTAATCTGCCTCTTCTCTCTAGCAGCTTTCAGTAAATAATTTTTGTTTTGGATTTCTGGGATCTTAACTGTTATATGTCTTGGTGTGTTTTTACTTGGGTTGAAGTTATTTGGTGTTCTGATGCTTTGATGACCTGAATGTTGGACTGTTTCCTCATATTTGGGAAGTTTTCTGTGATTACTTCTCCCCAGTTTCTTTTATGGCATTTGTATTGACTCCTTCATTCTCGTTTATACCAATTATTCTCACATTGTTCATTCTGGAGTCATCTTGCAGGTGATGGATTATTTTTTCATGCATTCTTGTTGTTTTTAAGAGATCCTTTCTCATCGTTTCACTAGGCGCACCGGCGTCTTCAAGATCTGAAACTCTGTCTTTGTTTTCACTCAAACGATTTTGTAGACTCATGATTGATATTTTTAGTTCTTATATATCTCTTTGACTGTGTTTCATGTGTTCTATTTCTTTTTTGTATTGCTCATTCAAGGAATCCATCATATTTCTGATCTCCTCAATTTTTTTCCATGTCTTCTTTAGAAGTAGTTATTAATTCTTTTTCTGCAGCGTTTCTTCCAAGTTGAGTTTCCTCTGTATATTTCGAGACTTGTTTCTGTATTCCAGATGCTATGATTTCAAAGAATTCTTTTCTGATTTCAGAACTTATTTCTGCTTTGAGTTATTCATTACCTTTCTGCTGCTTTGTCTTTGCTTCAGATGCTGTTACTTCATACATTTCAGCTGAAATAGTGCTCTTTGCACTTGTTCTGAGTGAGCATAGTTTTTCCACCCAATGTTTCTGGAACTGATTCTTTATTTGAGATGCTATGTATTCAGATATTTCTTTTTTTAATTTGGGGAATTGCTTCTTGTTTCATTTCCTCTATACCTTTCTGCTGTAGTTTCTTTGCTGCTGTATCTGTTAATTCAATCATTGCAGCTGAGCTAGTGTCCTCTGCCCTTACTGGTGGACTCGAGGTCTGGGATTGCCTTTTTCCCCTTGTCTTTGTCATTTTGTATAGCACTGACCTTTGACCTTTGGTGTGGAGCTTTGGTGCAGCTATAACCTTAGCTTGTTATGAGGTTTGGGTGCAAGTCTATTAAGTTTGAGATTATCCAGTTATGCCTATCCTGGATCTAGCTGTTGTGTTCAGTTCCTTTTTGCTGCAGTTCCCTTGGTTCCCCTCTGTTGGTTCTCTGTTCAGGTGAGCACGAACCAAACTGGGATGTAGAGCAAGTAATGAAAATTCCCATTGTCTTGGCTGGCTTTGGGGTGAGGATGTGGAAAATTGCCAGAGTCAGCCCTCCTTTGTCAGGCAGGTCGCTCCCTAGGTGGGCAGCCCTGGGCTTTGGTGGGTCTGCTGGGCTCCCAAAAGAATAGTGGATGATCTTATTCACCAGGTAGGCTGTACTGGGTCAGCCAGCCTGTGCTGGGTCCAGGTCTACAGGCCGGAATCCGAGAAGGCTGGGAAAGGTCCCTGTGGTTCAGCGGGCCTGGAGCCTTCACTCACAGGCCGGCCTGCGCTGGGTTTCAGGCCATGGGGTAGGACTGGGAATCTCTGAGAAATGTCCCTCTGGCGTGGCAGGCTTGGAGTTCTCACTCCAGGCTGACCTGCATTGGGTCTGGGGCCATGGAGTAGGACCGGGATTCACTGGAAAATGTTTCTCTGGCACGGTGTTCCTGGAGCTCTCACTGGCTGGCTCTCGGGAGGCGGGGAATGGGGGGCAGGGAATTCCTGGGAAATGTCACTCTGGTGTGGTGGGCCTGGAGTTCTACAGTCCCTGAACTTTGATGCCCGGGGAGTCAGGGAAATTCCCACTCGCTCAGCAGGCTTTAGGGCAGAGGATCCAGGAAGGTGCTGGTAAGTGGGTCCTGAGGTTTCAGGCAGGTCACTGGCTTGGAGGGCTTCGGGGTGGGGATCCGAGTATCATGCATGGGAAGAAGCCAAAGGCTCTCACTCAGACACACTACACACTCACTGATCTGGGAAGCCCTGTGAGTAGTGCAAATTCTCACTCACTAGGGGAGCTTGGGGCAGGATCTAGGAGGCTTCTGGAGTCAACCGCTGCCTCAGGCCGGTCTCTGGGGCTGGGCAGCATGGGCAGGGTCCAGGAAGATGGCAGAGTTGGCTGCACTGTCTCAGGCTGGTCTCTGGGGCTGAGCGGGCATGGGCGGGATCGAGGAGGGTGGTGGAGTGGGCCCTGCTATCTCGGGTGGGTCTCTGTCCCTGGGCGGGCGTGGGTGGGATCCCAGAAGATGGCAGAGTCTGATGCTATTGTTCTTGATGATTGTACTACTACCATGGTGACATAATTCTTCTAATCAGTTGATCTTCCTCTTATACCAACACTGAGATTGTTTCATGGTCAAAGTACTATATAGGCCAGTACCAAAGAACCCAAAGCTAGGCCAAATAGGCAGAAACCATTCATCCTCATTTTTTGGGGGGGTACTGTGGATTGAATTCAGGACCTTGCACTTCCCAGGCTAGTACTTATTCTACTGAGCTGTCTTCCCAGCCCCTCTCAATAAATTTAAGAGAAAGGATCTCCCAAAAGATTCAAAACACAAAAGACTAAAAGACATCTCTGAATAGTCATTTGCTAAGGGTTCTAAATACTAGCATGAATTCAGCAAAATAATCCAATCTAGTCCAGTAGTCCATAATATTAGTGGGTTACCCATAGGACTGGCAAGGTCAGAAGTCGTTGACTTGAGACTTTTACAGCTTAGCATATTAATATGGCTTTACTTTTTATACCTTGTTTTTATACTTTTCTGTTGGATGGTTAAGACTAAGATAAAGCAAGTTCTGTATAACAAGAAATGTAACTTTTTATCTGACAAGGTCAGTCAAATTCCCTCAGCAATAAACATCAACTTTTCATAAACAACTTATAAACATCAACACAGGAATTAAACTAAAATTGAAAACTTTTAAAAACAGAAAATGAGAAAACACTAAGCAAGATGCAAGCTCAGACTTCTAGCTCACCATAAGAAAATCCACTAATGAATTCTTGTATCAGAAGAAAACAGAAGCTCAAATAAATATACTAATGTTGGACCTCAAGCTAGAACAAGAAGGAGGAAGAGGAGGAGGAAGAAGAGGACAAGCCCAAAGGTCATGAGATTAAAAAAGAAGTACAAAGATCAGAGAAAAAAATTAATGCAATGAAGACTAAGAAAGTAATGCAAAAAAATCAATGAACTTAATAAGAGTTGTTTGAAAGAGGTGTTTGAAAGTTGATAGACTACATTGAGGATGGCAATGTGTAGTACAAAAATCATGCTTAAATACTTGTCATCTTGGTCTTCTATGTACCCTTTCTAATATCATATCAATTATTACTATACTCTCTTCAAAATAACTTTTTTAAAGACACAAAGAAAAACAAGAGGAGCAAGAACAAAAATTTAAGGTTTCTGGAAAACAAGCAGCAATATGCAATTATGCCCAATCTTACATAACTATATCTGTTAATCTGAGCAACCAATCTGATGATGAAAATGGATAATATGTCAACCATTGTTAATCAGCTATTCTTGTTCTGAAAATCTATAAAATATGTATTGCTGTATATTACCCTGCTTCTGATTTTTGTTCTTGCTTTTGTCTCTTACTTTTCAAAATGAAATAATAAAATTAAATTTAATAAAAAAGAAAGTTGACTGAAAGAATTTTTTGAAGGATTAAATAATATTCACAAATCCTCAGCCAACTTTAACCAAAAAAGGCAAAAGAAAACTCAAGTCCATGCAATTTGGAATGAAAAGAGTGAAATCACCACAGCAGCTTCTGCAGAAATCCAAAAGATCACCAATATCTAATTTGAGAACCTACATTTTAATATGATGGCAAACACAGAAGAAATAGATTTGTAGATACATATGAATTACAAAAGATAAATCAAGAAGATATAAAAATTTTGAATAACCCAATATCAGTCAATGAAATTGAAGATACAATTAAAGTCTTACTCAAAAAAGCCCAGACCCTAATGGAGTCACTATTGAATTCTACAAGAAATTAGAAACTTAGTGTAGCTATTTTTCAAACTCTCTAATTAATTGAAAGGGAAGAAATACTCTCAAATTCATTCCTAGAAACAATCATAACCCTGAAGCCAAAACCGGAGAAGGATCCAAACAAAAAGAGAACAAAGAGAAAACTCCATAATGAACATAGATACAAAAATTGTCAGTTAGACGCTTGCAAGCAGAATGAAGCAAATCATCAAGACCATGACCAAGGACAGTTCATCCCAAGGATGCAGAGATGGTTTAACATATGCAAACCAATTAATGTAATACACTATATTAACAGAACAAAGGACAGAAACCAAATGGCCATCTTAATAGATGCCGAAAAAGCAATTGACAAAGTCCAACACTCATTCATGATTTAAAAAAAAAGCTGCAAAAAATTGAAATAGATGCTCATTATCTCAATCTAATAACAACTATCTATGATAAACAAACTCCCAACAACATACTAAATGGACAAAAACTGAAAGCCTTCACTTTAAAATTACAAACAAGAGAAGGATGTTCACTATCACCATTCTCTTTCAATACAGTTCTGGAAACATTAGCTAGAGCCATTGGACAAGAGAAAAAATAAAAGTAATAATGATAAGAAAAGTTAAATCATTATTACTCACAGATGACATAATACTGTACATAAAAGATCCCAAAAACTCTGCCAAAAGACTTCTAGATTTAACAAATAAATTCAGTTGCACACCTGGATAGAAAGCCAGTGCTCAAAACTCAATAACATTCCTATACACAAATAACAAATTCAGTAAGAGAGAATTAGAGAAACAACACTTCTCACAATAGCATCCCAGAAAGTGAGATACCTAGGAATCAATCTAATGAAGTAAACAAAAGACCTCTACATTGAAAACTATGCTACTCCACAAAAGGAAATCAAAAAGTCCAAAACTAGAAAGATATCCTATGGGTAGGAAAGAATCAATATAGAGAAAATGGCCATATTTCCAAAAATGTTATATAGACAATATCTGATCAAAACACCAATAACATAACTCACAGAATTAAAGAAAACAACCATAAAAACATTTAAAGCCACAAGAGATCTAGAACAGAAAAAACAATTTGGAGCAACAAAGCCTGGTAAGGCAGGGCTCATCACAATCCCTGACTTGAAATTATATTTAAAAAGTACTATGGTTATCAACAGGATGTTACTGTAAAAAAAAAAAAAAAAAAAAAAAAAAAAAAAAAAAAAAAAAAAAAAAAAAAAAAAAAAAAAAAAAAAAAAAAAAAAAAAAAAAAGGAAAGAAAGAAAGAAAACAGACCGAGGATCAGTGAAACTGATTAGAAGATCCATAAACCCAATCATACTCAAATTCATATTTGTACTTTATCTTTGACAAAGGAACCAAACTTTCAATGGAAGAAAGCCTCTTTAATAAATGATGCTAGAAAAATTGGCTTTCTGCATGCCAAAGATTAAATCTAGAGTGTATCTTTCATTATGCACTAAATTAAGATAGAAATGGATCAAAGATATAGATGTTAAAACAGAAACATTAAATCTTCTGGAAGACAGACAGTAGAACTCTTGAAAACATCAGTATAAGCAAAGACTTTATGAACAAAACCCCAGTCAGCCAGAAAAGATCACAAAGCATCAATAACTGTTTTCTCATTTTACTACAAAGATTGTTGCCCAGCATAAAACAGCAACAGAGTGAAAAGATGGCCCACAGTGTGGGAAATAAAATTTGCCTACTATTCCTTTTACTGTGGACTAATAGCTATAATATAAAAATAACTCAAAAACATTAGATTCTCCCTAAATTTAAAGACTTGGTTAAAAAATAGGTATCTGAAATGAACAGACACTTCTCAAATGAAGAAATAGAAATGGTAAATAAATATATGAAAATGTTCAACATCACTAGTCTTTTGAGAAATGTCAATTAAAACAACACTGAGATTCTATCTCTTGCACAAAAAAATAATCTCTATTATCAAGAAATCAACCAATAACAACTGCTGGCAGAACTGTGGGGAAAAAGTAATCCTTCTTCTGTACTGATCTAATCATTGTGTGAATCAGTGAATATTCCTTAAAAAAAAAAAAAAAACTAGAGATTCCATTTGACCCATGTCAAATACTGTTTCTTAGTATTTTCCTGAAAGAATTAAAAGCATTACACCCCAGCAATATATGCACACCCATGTTTATACTGGCACAGTTCATTATAGCTAAATCTTAGCAACAGCCCAAATCCCTATCCACTAACGAATGAATAAAGAAGATAAGATTTACTACTCTGCCATGAAGAGGGACAGCCTTGAAACATTTCTAGCTAAATGGACACACTTTGAGACCATAGTTGTATGTGAAACAAATTGGACACACATGTGTATAAATATCACGTTGTTTCCTGATGTAAGAAATAAAAAATGTGGGGCCAGGAAGATGGCTCAGTGGAATAAGCGCTTCCGTGGTAAGCGCAAGGGCCTGAGTTTAATCCCCAGTTCTGCAATTTAAAAAAAAAGAGTTAAAAAAAAAAAAAAGAAAGAAAAAGTCAATAAGGGCCAAAATATGTAATAGATATTGGGAATTGTTAAGAAAATGTTCAAGTGAGAAAGGGAACAGGGGAGAGGGGGTGGGAAAAGGAAATAAGGGACAAGAAAATAGGAGATAAAAGTGGAAACAAAGCTTTTGTAAATAAAGTGGTGAAGAGGGATGGAAGGGAGGGAAGGAGAATGGAAAGAAATGAGGTAAGATATATCACATAAAGGTATCAATTCCATATGATACATGTTATCATACATATCTAAAATACACCAATAAAAATACATTAAAATGCAGACTGAGGGCTGGGGAGATGGCTCAGTGGAAAATGCAGACCGATTATCCCTAATCTGAAAAATCTTCATTTCAAACCTTTTGAGCACCTGTCTGATGGCATGTGATGGAAAAACTGTAAAATTCTATACCTTGAAGCTGCACAAAATTAAAAATAAAAATTAAAAATATTGGATAAAATACTGTGAGGCTGAGTATATTAGAGGTGTACAGAACATAAATAAGTCTTATATTTAAACTTGGGGCTCATCCACCAGATATTCTACTATATATGTGCAAATATTCCAAAGTCCAAAAACTGAAAACTTCTAGTTCTAAGTACTTTTGATAAAAGATACCAACCTTCAATGGAATCTTTGTCTTAAAAGTGGTAAAACTGAAACGTGATAAGTTGTAACAAGGAAGAGTTTAAAAGTAGTGGAAAACATTTTAAAACTACTTCAAAGTTTTAAAATTTAAACTATAAAACATTAGTAACGTCATACACATAAAAAGCCTAATTCCTCTTGTGAACAATGTCCAGCCCCAGCCGTTCCTGAGGAGCCAGGCAAGGGCCGCCCAGCGGTTCTCTTTGAGACTCCTGGCACTTCATGCTGCGCTTCCGCAGCCATTGATTTCTCAGTATGTAAAGCAGATTTCCAGCCATTTTTCACCCTCCTGCTCCTTCCCCAGCCTGGGCCAAACACACCTTTCCTTTCCCACAGTATGGATGAATGGCTGGATAGAGACGCACAGCAGGGAAGGTACTAAAAGCCCCTGCCTTTGGAGAGAATAGGATGGGGAACACAGTGCACCTGACTCAGGATCCAGCTCCACCTGTGCAGGTCTGCCGCACACTGGTGGGTCCAGGACTCCACAGCACCTAGAGAAAGGCCTGACACAGGCACCAATCTCAAGAATGGAGGAGCAGGAGCAGGGCCAGGAAGCCCCCTACAGGACCAGGTGCTAATTCCTCAGGTGCATTTTATGGAGCTATAGAATTTTCAGCTTCCACTGCACAAAATTTTTAAATATATTAACACTTTATAAAAATTAATAAATCTAAAGTATCATTAATGTAACAATGATAAAATTATCCTATAACTTTATAAGCATCTGCAGAGAGGGGACAGGGAAGTGGCTATTTACAAAGTGTGTCATGATTTTAAAAACAGAACAGGCTGCCTTCAGTGGATTCCCATGAAGTTCAGATCACACATACACACACACACACACACACACACACACACACACACACCTGATATTAATGGTAACTATTATGACCTCTGAGGTTATATACAAATAGTAAAAAATCTTTTCTTTTTTTTTTTTTTTTTGTATTTAGTGCAGGGTCCCCAGGGTCTACAGGGTTTTACTACACAGATTGGACTTATAGTGATTATCCTGTTTCCAGCTTCCCAAGTGCTGGGATTACAGGAATGTGCCACCACACCCAGTCTCAATCACCATCTCAGCACGCTCGGGGAGTGGGGCCAGCACAGCAGGCCAGGGATCGAACCTCTGACCCCTAAGACTGCCTAAGCAGGTGCTTTAATCCACTGAGCTATCTGGCTGGCCAAAATATAATTTTTCATGGGCCTGAAACATATAAAGAAATTAGAAAGGTTTGCGTCTCTTCATCAGTCAACAGTATCTATCACACAGAGAAAGGAAGAAGCCTAAGTGTGCCAGCCTCACCCAGATACCACAATCAAATCAGCCCAAACAAAGTTACTAGGGCTTATTGACATCATTAATTGTCCTTGTACATCAAAAGATAAATCAGCCGGGCGTGGTGGCGCATGCCTGTAATCCCAGCACTTGGGAGGCTGAGGCAGGAGGATTGTTGTGAGTTCAAGACCAGCCTGAGCTACAAAGTGAGCTTAAGGCCAGCCTGAGCTGCATAGTGAGACCCTGTCTCAAAAAGACAAAAAAAAAAAAAAAAAAAAAAAAAAAAAAAAAAAAAAGATAAATCAGCCTTGAGAACTCTGTGACTAGTTCATTGCACATAGCACAAAGAGAAGGGCTCAGCCCTTGGAGCCAGACTGTCTGGGGTCGAACGACAGCTCTGTCTCTTACAGCCCGTGCTTGTGACTCAGGCACGGGCTGTAAGACGAGGATCATAGTTCCTTCCTCACAGGAAGGAACTTTTCTGAGAATTAAATGAGCAAGTGCATGTCACACATGTGACACTACTAAATGTAAAGAACAGTCCAATAAGACCAGGCAATGCCATCTAGAGGGCCAGAAATAGAATTCTGATAATAATCTGTAGATAAAACTTCTAATCTCTACCTTGCCAATGATAAAGTCACTTTAGTTCCCACTTTTAATCTCCTTTTCTCCTGTGTATCACACATGCTAAGGAGGCATTGGTGAACACCCAATAAACTAGGTGATCAGGAGTTTTCTGTAACTCATGAAATGAGATGATTTCTAAATGTTTTACCCCAGGTTTGTTGCAACTAAAAAGAAAAATAATCTGAAGTATAATCTAAAGAAAATTACCATGTCTAACAGAAGCTGGGAGGAAATTTTATTTGATGGATAGAATAGGACGTTATTCTCTCTTATAAATTCAGAATGCTTTTTGTGGAAAAATTGTTTCAAATTTAAAACATAAAAAGCTTTTTTATGACTGTTGAAAACGATATGCCCAAATGGCAATGTTTTACAACTCCAAATGGATTGTATGCCTAAAATTAAAGTCTGTAAGGAAACCGTCTGACGTCTACAGTAAGAATACACCTGCTGTGTGCTGCAGGAGCAGGAAAGACAGGGCTTGGCTAACGCACCCTCTGGCATGTGTCAGCTCCCATAGCTAAATAAAAGCTGCATAGCCACTATTTCTCTTCCACTGCACTTACTAAAGGGATCCAGTGCAACCACAGAGGCCACAAAAAGCCTGAATGATGCTCAAAGTCAATCCTCTGTTCGCAGCAACTGATTTTAGTGGTCAAAGTCACTAACGTATTATTGTGGCACTAAAATGTTATTTTCTGCTCTGATAGAAGAACATCTCTCTAATCTCTGGACAACCAAGGTTTGTCCTCCCTGATTCAGACAAATGTGGCCAGGTTGTCCATCATGCAGGAATTACAGTAGCCCCTGAACAAGTGTCAGACAAGCAGGTATCAAAGCACCATAGGGAATTCTGAAGGAGCTACAGGTGTCATGTGGCTCACCGACACTAAATTTAGTTGCTACAGCAAACTCCAGAATGAGTAGTGCTACCAATCCAATAAAAACTGACTTCTCTCTCAAATAAAGTGCCTCTGTATGTGGTACTTCTGACTCTATTCACTACCGATAAATAAAAAAATTATTCACTGATCTTGATAGTATAACAATAAGGCAAACTTTATTCAAAACCACTGTGATGGGGATAAAGGCCATTTGCAATGAAGTCTGGCATTAGGGAAAAAGACTGAGCTCACACCCCAACACAGCACGGGTAAGTGGAATTTATGGCCTAGTGGGAGCAGTGGGAGATGAAATGGAGTTGGTGAGTGGGAATTTACTAGGAGAAAGTAGCAGGGTCAAGGGGATCCTAGTGAAACCAGCTTAGTAGGATTCTTGCAAAAGGCAGGTCTGGGTGGCCAGAAATCACTTGAGAGAACACATTGTCATGGTTTGGGGTTTCGAAAGGGGAAACAGAATACAGGACATATTTTTTAAGATGTTTATAAAGAATCACCCAAAGAATCATATATAGAGTGCAGAAAATCTTTCCACACACTAGAGACCAAAGAATCCAGCTCAGGCCATGATCCTAATATCCTGTGTGAACCCAGCTGAAAACTAGAACTCATAACAATGCCCCCCACAAGTCCAACTGGAGGCTTAGAGCCTACGACAGTGTTTCATGCAGGCCCACTTCACAGATCTGCACTGGGAACACTCAGAGGTCAGTGGTGGAAGCTAAAAGTCTCTACCAGTAGAATACAGGATCTGTGCTAGCAGGCTGAAGGATTTGAACTGGAGACAGGAAGCAATGCTCAAGATAAAAAACCAGAGTTCTCCTGAAAAGTACCACAACCATCTTCAGCAACAATGAGGTCCCAAGCTCCTCTGAGGATGAGAATAGCCAAGCCCCTATCAGGAAAGCCAATGTTGTAAGCTTCTCTGGAAGGCTGAGCAATGTACCATCTTTCCCTCTAGAGCCAAGAAATGATGCATGAGTTGAGGATCAGAGCTCCCCAAAGTGAACCACAGCCATCCTCAGTGACAACAAGGTCCTGAGATCCTCCTCCAACAAGAATATCCAAGTTCACCCAAAAAGCCATCATGACAAGGTCCTCCAGCAGAATATATCAAAAGAACCAGCAGTTTCCAAGAGCTCCAACAGCTTCTCCAAGAAGCTTCCCAGCCTCGACTAGCTCTTCTCCAGTTCTGCCTCTTATGCCACTGGCAGTAATCCTCAGGTGGGCTAATTCAGTTCAGCTGGGTATAACAAGTTGACCAACAGTTGACAATCCACCACTCTGTTTTTTTCTCTCTTTCTTTTTTTCAAAAGCATCTTAGTAGAATTCTTTACTAAACCCAGATTACAAGCAAGTATACAAATGGGCCTAGGAAAAGGTACAGAAGCCTAACAAAAGTTTGTCAAGAAAAAATTATTTTGTCAATACATGACTTGTATAAGATTGTTTCACCAAGCCAAAGAAAAGAGAAAAATGACAGAGTTCCCATCAGAAATTTTTATGGGCCACCTCATTTCAGCCCACATTCTCTTGGCAAGGACTTGGCCAGATATCCAGACATTACCTCTCATATAATTATGTCGAAGCACAGCGTTATCTAACCCAACTGTACTGTCTATACACACACAGGATGATTTTTCCTTTCTACAACCCTTCCTTTGTCTACACCTGTCAAAAGTGGGCACTCCATTGACATTCAACTTCCTTAGGTGCTTGAG
>PVKA01011976.1:12664-59300 GCA_004027165.1 Ctenomys sociabilis
ATTATGGGCTCACGATGTATACTTCATTTTTATACTTTTATACTTTTCTGCTGGATGGTTAAGACCCAGATAGATTAAAACTTATATATCAACACATGAACTTTATATTTCCTATGTGGTCATTGAAGTCTTCTCAGGGTTTATCTTGTAGTCCTGTACATTATTCTGTAGTTCCTTTGTCTGTGTCATCCATGTGGATCAGAAAAGCAAGGAAACCTGATCGGCTGCGAGCTGCAAGAAAAAGAGGAAAGTTAGATGAGCAGTGAAGCAATTTGTGTAGGATGTGATTGTCCCTTCTTTTTCACCCCTCCTCATACAGAAGGTCTTCACTATAATGCAGGCAGTGTCCCTCTCTCTGTTGTGGCCTCTTCTCCTGTTCTTGGCCCTGAGAAGGCCTGAATACTTGTAACTGAAGTAACAGTTTCCCAGTTCTGAACCTTGGCCTCGAGACGCTATTTACACCAACCTGCTCTCTTTGTCTCTATTTCACTGTGGGAAGAACACGCCTCAGCAGGCTTGCCAGTCCTAGGAGAAGGGTCAGACACAGGCAGCAGAGCTGCTCTAGTCAGCCAAGCCCAGATCAGACCACCTTTAACTGACTCAGCTCTATGAAAATAAGTTATTCTTTTAAGCCACTGAGCTTTAGAATGGTTTGTTAGGCAGCAGATTTTGGCTAGAACTGATTGTTATGTTTTGCTACAGTACTGTTCCACAAATAGATTTTTTTAAAGCTGAAATAGACAATTTCACTATAAAGTTGAGTCACTTTTTCCTCTTTTTATATTAAAAAGTATATATTATAGTCCATTTCAAAAGCATGTATTACAGTCAAAATTTGAAAACATCTATTATATTCCATTTAAAGAGCATGTATTATAGCTCATAATTCAAAAACATAGCATGGCCCAAAATTAAACGATAGCTATTTTAACTTTACATTACCTAACACATAGTTGGTAATACTAAATTCAAATGCAAAGGTCTGCTTTTAAATGCATCACCCTCTGTATTGATACTGTATGATTTGGTTGAAGAAACTAATGCATATTTGATGGCCCTACGGCAGAATAATTTGATTATGTATAGTATCATTTTACAGCATATTTAGTATGCTGAAGAAAAACTATAATGATCAAAATAAAAGTATCATTCATTGTGAGAACTCCAAAAATATACTCTAACTTGGGATGGAAATAAGGAGCCATTCTTCATTCATTCAACAGACTGTGCTTCAGTGAGACTGCTGTGCCTCTTCCTTTGACTTCTAGAGAGGTCAATAGGAGGACGAACTCTGCTCAGTTTATGGCCAGCCAATGGTATGGGTAATTATTGTCCCCCCTTGCTGCAATCAAATGTAAGGGGGCAGGGAAGGAAAAGTTAGAAAAAAAAAATTGTGAAAGGAAAAGACCATCAATGGCACAATATAACCATGGCATGGAATGACAAGGATGGGAAGTTCTCGGAGAAAGCATGAGAAAATAGGTGCCCTGAAACAATTCTCTGTTCAGTATCACCTGAACTGCCTGGCACAGGACTCCAGATAGGAGTGCAAGAGCCTGGAGCTGAGGGAAGATGCCTCAGCAGTTGCCCTTCTGGGCTCTTTCAGCTCTTTCGGCAGCAGTTCCTTAGGCCACGCTATTGTTCCCTCATAGCTAAGACTGAGTACAGCGCTCCTGTTGCACCTTTCCCAGCCCCTGGAGCTGCCTCATTCTGTTATCTAACACGCCAGGTGGAAATTGCCTATCTACACATCCGGTTTGCACTCCGAAGACCAGCAACAGCACCTGTGTAGCTTATGTGCTGCATCTTTGGAATTAGCACAACCCCTGATATGCACGAAACAGGCAGTAAGCACTGTGCAAGTCAAGAGCATCATTTACCCATAAGCCCCTGCACTTGAGGAATCACGAGTATGCATAATAGATACACACATTTGCAAGCATCTCACACTCAGTCTGTTTCAGAATTCCTTCACTTTTTTCCAGGAAATTCCTTGGAGGTTCTGAGCCCAAATGCTAAGAACTACCTAGATAAATAAAACTCCAAAATATACATAAATTCCTGTCAACCTTGAATCCATTCAAAATGACTTTGATACTAATTCTACTGACATAATGATCATAATTATTATTATTTTTGAGCAGAATCAATTTATTGAGAGAAAGAAACCTCCTGTCTGAGAGAGGGATAGGAGGGGGGTCTCGAGTGGGTAGTTCCCCCGATCATAATTAAATTGCATTTTTGTATGTTATTTATCCATTTAATTATGGAATTGATGAAACACAACATAAGAAATTAAGTCACAATGTGTTTTCTCTAAAAGTTTAATGAATTACAATAACTATAGTTCTTTTTGAAGTATTTAAAAGTCTAAGTCCCTGAGAGAATTTACTCATAATGAAAACACAGTCTTTGAAGAATCTTGCTTTTTCTGTTTCTGATTTATAAAAGTGAAACCTGTTTATATAAGCTTTGGAGAAGTAAAAACTACTGTGAAGAAATATGTAGAAGATGACATTAAAACAACAAATTAAGAGCAACTCTACTCCAATTCAACATCCTTCGAAATAGTTATATAAAATTTTAAATGCATAGGCACTTATATTCTAAGGCAAGGCATCAAAATCTCCAGCAGAACAGCAAGCACAAAGTCAGCAGGCAAAGCTACATGCACTCAAAAACACAGCTCAAGAGAAAGCGCCTGGAAAACAGAGGCCTTCCGAAGCCACCCAGAGACATCTACAGAGCGAGGAGCAAGATGAGACGTGGGCACCACAGCTCTCAAGCTGTTTCTAGGACAGTGGGCCTGAGCAGTGGCCACTCGCTCTGGGAAGGACTGCTGGGGCAAGCTGGAGGCACACGGAGAACAGCTGCATTTCTAGCCCCCGAAGACTGAAATAAGACAGTAAGAAGGAGCCAGGATTCCCATGCTGGCTCTCCTGATCCACCCATGCAAGCAGAACTGTGAACTGAATCATCTGACGCTGAAGACCCTTGTGTGTCCTGCAGCTTGAGAAACAGGGAGAGATCTAGCCATTGACCTGGCCCTTTTCCCTACACAAGAAGATAGGCTTTCTGCATCAGCTGCCTGCTACAAACCACCTCACTCAAAGATCAAAAAATACTTATTCAAAATTACTTACCATTTTATCAGTGAGAATCCAGCCTAGACGGAGAAATCATATCACTTATTTCTACAGAGAATTTAATATGAGTTAAAGAATTGCTAATTAGATAGAAAAAATTACCACACATATCTAAAAAGGTAAAAAGAACCCAAACTTAAATATTCACTGACAAATGAATGAATAATAAAATATAGTACATGCATAAAGTAGAGTATCAGTGAGCCTTGAAAAAGAATAAAGTATAAATTCATGCTACAGCATAGATAAAGTCTATTACATTTTAAATGCCTCATCCAAAGTCATGTGAAAATTTAGGGCCAGTGAGATAGCTCAGCAGATTAAGTGCCTACTTTGGCAAGTTCGGGGACCAGTTTGATACCTGGTCCCACATCCCACTCAGAGCACAATGAGTCAGCGAATGAGCCCAAGTGTGGTGATGCACACCTGTAATCCCAGCGCTGGGGAGGCTGCAAACAGGAGTATCACTTCAAGTCCGAGCTGCATAGTGAGATGCTGTACTAAATGCATAAATGAAAAAATAATAATAATAATAATAATGTAATCCCCATCATGAGGTATTTAAAAGGTTAAAACAATCCAACGGTGGTATTTTGATGTGGGACCTTTGGAAGACAGTTAAAGTTAGGTGCAGGCATGAGAGTGGGGCCCTGATCAACCAGGACTATAACGTTATAAGAAGAGGAGAGAGCTGAGCTACAATATTCTCTCACCAAGTGGTGTGCTGAGTCAATTTGAGACTGCAAAGCCCCACCAGCAAGGACTTTCATCAGATAAAGTCTGGCCTTGAACTTCCCAGCCCTTTAGAACCATGAGCCAAATAAATCGCTTTTCTTTACAAAGTACTCAGTCTGTGCTAATCAGTTTTGGTAGCAGTACTAAGACATGTATACAGGTCCAGTGGAAAAAAAAATAAACCAAGGGAGAAATAGTATGTCATTCCTTTATTTGAGGTTACTAGATTAGTCAAACTCACAGACATAGAAAGTAGAGTTGAAGGGCCAGCCACAGAGTGCAGTGGATGAAAGCACCTGCAAGCAGGCTCAGGGGTCAGGGGTTCAATCTCTGGGCCAGCCTGCTGCACCACCCCTCCTCCCTACCCGGGGCACGCTGAGACAGCAATTGAGCCTGGGTGTGGTGGGGCATGCCTATAATCCCAGCTCTTGGAAGACTGTAAACAGGCAGATCACTGAAGTCTGATCTGTAGTGAGATTCTGAACACCCTATAGACCCTTTCTTAAAAAATACAGAAAAAAAAAAAAAGAAGAAGAAGAAAACAAAAGAAAGTAGAATTGTGACTGCCAGGGATAAGGCTGAAGGACAAGTGAGTTATTATTTAATAGGTTTCAGTTTGATTATGCTTAACACTACTGAATTGGTTTTTTTTGTTTTGTTTTGTTTCCAGAACCAGGGATTGCCTCCTTGCCAGAGAAGTACTTATTCTACTGAGCCATCTCCCCAGGCCCTCAGATGCTAAATTTTTATGTTATATGTCTTTTGTCACAATTTTTTAATTTTGCTAATTGTAAAAATTTATAAACAAGGCTGGGCAAGGTGACACACACCTATAATTCTAGTACTTGGGAGGCTGACCAGAAAGATCAATGTGAGTTTAAGGCACCCTGGGTTGCATAGTGAATTCAAGGACTGTCTACATAGTGAGACCCTGTCTCAAAAAAAGAAAAAGAAAGAAAGAAAATAAGAGAAGAAAAAATGTAAAAAAAATTAAAGGCCTCATGGAGGCATCTAGTGGAAGAAACAGCTACTGGCTTTCGGACTGCTAGAATCAAAAGGAAGATCCCCAGCTCTGTGAGGCTGAAGCAGGAGGATCACAAGTTCAAACCCAGCCTGGGCAACTGAGTAAGATGCTCAAAATAAAAAATGTTAGAAGTGCTGGGTATGTAACTCGGTGCAAAGGCCCTGGCTTCAATCCCCAGTAAACACACACACACACACACACACACACACACACACACACACACGCACTGAAATTAATAACACTTGGGACTATGAAGATCTAAAAGCCTGAAAAGAAGGGAGGCCAGAAGCCACTCCCTTTGGCATATCAGAGATGGGGCAGCCCAAGGCTGATTCTACCTCGACTGCAGACTGGCTTTGGCTAGAGGAAACTCCTGCTGCCAAGGTGTGGGAGCCCTAAGTGCCTCTGGTAGGAAGAGCAAGAAAACAGGAAGTTGCAAGGCCTTTCTTTCCCTTCTCTCCTTTCCAAGTTTCTTTCACACCCCTGCACACACACACACACACACACACACACACACACCATTGTGTAGGCTAGCAAGAAGCCAGCTGGACAAGCACAAAAATGTGTTTTTGTTTTTACTACTGCTGCTGCTGTTGTTGTTGTTGTTGTCATCATTTGTGTATTTAATACAGGGTCTCATTATGCAGATCAGACTCATGGTGAAACTTCTGTTTTCAGCCTCTCCTGTGCTGGGATTACAGGCATGCACCACCGTGCCAGGACTCTGTCACCCATTCAGCGAGCCCCATAGGTGGGGCAAAAATGTGTTTTAAAGTTCTATCTCTAGCAACACAAAGTCAAATACTAAAGAGTCAATTTAGAGCTGAGTGACAATAGACAGAAACATTAAAGAATAGTGACAGTATAGAAGAAAATATTGTTCCTTTACATTCTTACCTTCTAAAGCTGAGGATCAGTGAGTTAGAATGACAAAAGGCAAACTAACTGAAGCAAAAGTATACAAATTCCATTTGGTGCCAGCTTGTGTACCAGGAGCTTGTGCAGGGGAGCTTGTGTACTGTTTTAGCAAAAGGCAGCAAACTATGGAAAAACAGTGCATGAGAAGGGATTCATGTTTCTAGGCGAGGTATATTGTGGAAAGGTGAATGCCTGGGGAAACTACTAGAAGAAAGCATTATTTTACTGAGATGTGTTTGGATCGGCTCATTTCATTGCCAATTCAGTCCCCACTGTTAAATATCATCTTCCTGGCATAGGAGAAGAGTGTCCTCACAAAGGAAAATTTATGCCTTACTTTTGGGAAGACAGATAAGAGACAAAGAGTTCTTTCTGTGCTTGTGGCTTCTTAATTTCTTTTAGCTCAAAATAATCCTTAAGCCAAATTTGTGTATCTGAGGTGGCACATCAGATCAGCTTTTGGTTGCTGTGACCCAATACCTGAGAAAAATGACTTGAATGAGGAAATGATTTATTTTGGCTTCCAGGTTCAGAGACACACATCCATGGTCAACTGGATCAAAGGCGGAAGTGTCACAACAAATGGGCCCAGTGGGGGAATGCTGCTCACTTGGTGTCACCCAGGGCACAGCCTGGGAGGAAGGGACCCGAGGCCAGGCACAGTCCTTGAAGTTGCAGCCCCATGAACCAGGTTTTCAGACTACACCCTATCTCCTAAGCTTCCATTAGCTCTCAAAAATGCCATCACTTTATAACCTCATCAGTGGGCATCCACCGATGAAGTTAGAGCCCTCGCGGTTACCTTCTAAGAGCTCCACTGGACTCCGGAGGCTTTGGGGGGACATTTTAAATCTAAACCATAACCAATGACATGGTCTGACCCTATTAGCAGCAAGAAAACAGTACCGAATTCACTTAGGATTTTCATCATATTCTAAGTTTCTTAAACTTTAAATTTTTTTAATAGTGAGCAATTATAAAGGCAATTAGAATTATTAGTACATTATGATAATATATTACAGGGTAGTTTTAAATCTATCTTCTTTTGTGAATGTGTTATTTATAGTGCTCAAGAAATAGTCTCTATGGAAATAATCTTTATAAATGCTAACTTTATCATTGCTACATAAATCTTATGCTTTGAAGTTATTGAAATGTTTTATTTCTTTATATATTTATTGCAATTTCATTATTAGTGCATATTTCTCCCATCAATTTGATTTAGAAAAACTATTTTTTTCAAGGTTAACAATATTTTAATACTGTTAAAAGAGAATTGCTAAACTCTGGATTTCTTGCAAACATCATTTATACTACGTAATGATCAATAGTACTGATTGAATCTTAATTTCTTTTTCTGCTATAGTCCATAATCACTAGCTGAGAATCTTCTGTTAATCTGCCTAAACCTTCTAATGCACTTTCTCTCCTATCTAAATTAAATCTAGTTGCTTTCACAAAATTTCCCAACCATGTTATCTGAGAGTGCTGCAAGATCAACTTTGATATGAATTTATTTAAAATGCAGCAATTTCTCCTGTTCCAGAGATTATCAGAAATAATCTCTTGAATTATCGCCCCCAAATGTTATTATGTCACGTGTCCTAGTAACAAGCTCTAACTGGGCGCATCACCCTGGCACGAAGTGCAGTTGTGGCTATTTCCTGCCAAGGTCCCCTTTGCCCACCTCTTTCTGAACCAGCCAGGTCAATGTGATTGCCCCAGGCTGCCTTCCTTGGCCTCCCAGATGATTGCCTGCTGTCTGAAAAAGACATTTTCAGTGCTTCAAGTAAGTTTTTCTCTTTTTTCTTTTTTTAAGAAAAATATACATTTTACAAAAGTGATAGAATCACTGAGATACTCAATTGACCTCCTTGCTTTTGTCTCTCAGGTCAACCATATATACAATAAGTCTTAATTGTTTTAACATATTGTTCCTTGCCATGGTCTAATTGAACTAAGTAATATAGTTTTAAATCTTTATGCATGCCATTTCGTTCGCTTAATTACCTATTAAATTAATAATTGCCCATTGAGCTCTCTACATAGTGATGATTTGTTTCATAATCTCTTGTCAATCTTATCTGTTTGACCATTATAGCAATAGTTCTGAAGTTACTTCCAGTGACTTTAGGAAATATTTTCTTTTCAGTAAATATTGAGCTGCAAAAGTCACTGTTGTGCTTTGTTTTTAAAAACAATATGCCCAAGTCTTGAGAAGCACCTTACTCACCTTCGTGGAGTGCTCTCGATTACTATTTATTTGGTCTTTTGTTTCATCTAGTAATTGTGAGTGTGAAGACTTTTGTGTTCAAGTGACATTTGTTGATTGTAATTAAATCTTCAAGGTAGGATACAAAGTTGTAACATTACAGAGATATTTCTCATCTGTTATGAATTTGATTGAAACAATTTTCCATTGTTCTTTCTTTTAATTATCATAAAAAAATTTTACTGGGCTGTTTGAAATTTTTATCTTGGCTGTGTTGAATGAAAATTTGTTTATTGTTGTCGTTGTTTTAAAAAACACCAACATACTTTCTTTTAAAATTTTCTTTTTCAGCTTTTTCTCTTTTAGAGCTACTGTTTTATATTGTCAATTTTAATTTTTATCCCATCTCTGTATTTATTTTCATTGATCCACAAACTTCTGTCTATCACCTCTTCCCCAAATTATAAAACATGTTCACCTCTGACACACAGCTCCACAAACTTTACTGGCTGCTTTATTTTTTCCTAGTGCCCTTTCTTTACATTTTTTTATTGTGGCAAAATATGTATACCAGAAAATTAACCATTTGAGTCATTTTTTAGTCCAAAATACAAAGACATTAAGTCCATTCACAGTGCCATGTAACCAGCACCACTGTCCATTTCCAAGGCTTTCTATCACCCCAAACTGGAACTTCGTACCCATGTAACAATACTTCCCAGGTTTTTCTCTCCCTGGCTTTGTTAACCACCATTCTGCTCCCTCTATGAACTTACCTACTTCAAATTCTTCATGTAAGTAGAATCACGTATTTGTCCTTTCAGGACTGGCTCATTTTACTAAGAACTGTGTCTTCAAAGTTCACTGATGCTGTGTCTATGTCCAGATTTCAGTAATTTCCTAGGCTGTGCGATAGCCCAGGGGCTGCATAGCCCACTTCTGTTCAGCTATCTGGGCAGGTTGTTTCGCTTTTTTTGTGTGTTAGGGGTTTTTTTGTTGTAGTTTGTTTGTTTTTGTTTGGAGTAGTGGGAATCAACTCAGGACTTTGAGCTTGCCAGGCAGGCACTTGTTCCACTGAGCTATATCCCTAGCCCTATTGTTTCCACCTTTCAGTTATTGTGAAGAATACTATATGAATACTGGTATGCAGGTATCTACTCGACTCCTTTTTTTCAGTTTTGTAGGTTTATATACCTAAGAGTGGAATTCCTAGGTCAAATCAGTTTTCAGCTTCTTGAGGAACTGCTGGTAGCCTTTTGCACTTAAACTGTCTTCTACTTGTTTTATTAGAAGTGATGCTCCTAAATTATTTCTATTCCTAACGAGCCACAAAATATCTTCCTGGGTAACATATGTGAAACAGAGCTCACTACAGTTTTATGTGACTGTATATCAATTCTGCCGATCTCCCTTTATTTCACAATATACTTATTTCCCACTGCTTTGGATTCTAGCTTTATCATACCCTAAATTTTCAGGTAAAAAGTGGGACTCTTTCTGAACTCTTATTCTTTGCCCTGTGCCACCATCCACAGTTGAAAAGAAGACTGCATTGTTCTTTTTAGCAACTGTTCTTAGCTTTTCTCACATATGTTTTCTTCTAGATAAACTTTAGACTCAAGTTTATAAAGCTTAATTAAAATTTCTAGGCACTTCAATTGGAATTTCATTGATTGGCAGCTGATTAGGGGACATAATAACTTTTTACAAATTAACCCTTTGCACCCAGAACCCTGGTCTTTCCTCCATTTATTGAGATCAGCTTTCACTAAAAATCTGCATTCTTGTTATTTATTTTTAAATTTTGTTGCTACTGCAGATAAAGCATAAAAATTTCTGTCTTTAAATCCTTTAGAAAAATGTCTGCTTAGTAATAATAATGTTATACTTGTAATGCTTCAGATAGATGAGAGAGAGAGAGAGAGAGATGGATAGATAGATTCCTCTTTTGTATTTTTAGGGAAGGATCTACAGGGTGTTCATGGTCTCACTACTAGATCGGACTTGGAGTGATCCGCTATTTACAGAGTTGGGATTACAGGCGAAAGTCACCATGCCTAGTTTCAGTTGCAGTCTCAGTGCACCCCAGGGGTGGAGCCAGCACAGCAGGCCGGGGGATTGAACTCCCATCCCTGAAGTGCCTGCTTGCAGGCACTTTAATCTGCTGAGCTATTTGGATGGCCCCATTCTTATATTTTTAAACACTTGAGTTTTTCAATTTTTGCTATTATAATTTAGGAATAAGTATTGCTATGTATGAATCTTTAGTGATGTTGCAGATTTTCCTTAGAATCCTTAAAATAGACTTCACATTTCTGGAGAGTCTTAAAAGTGTTTGAGGCCTATTCTTGATACACTGATTTCCATCATACTAAAAATAAAATTCAGATTCTTCACTATTGTCCACGCAGTCTTCCTTGTACAGGTTCTACTTTCCTTTCTACCATATTCTCCTGCCACTGTCTCCCTAGTCTACAATGACCCAAATAATTGTCCTTCTCCCTTTCTAGAACAAGCCAAATTTATTATCCAAACTTCAGAGGATAAACACAATAAAATCTTATCAAGCACTCCTATAAATCTACCATATTGTAGCCACAGCACCTGGAACATATGGTCTGCAAAACTGTTCCAGGTGGGCAAAGAAGGTTCTCAACTGTCCTGACCCAGATGTCACATATGTCATTCATATGTTGCATGTAGATCATATCCAAAACTGGTCACATGACCCAGCCCAACTGCTGAAAGGACTTGAAAGCACCAACACAGACAAGGAAATGCTGTGAAGACCTCTTGTACCTGGCAAATGATGTTATTTTTCTTTCACTTTTCTGGAGATTGAATCCACACTTATAAGTTTATTCATTGTCAGTGTCACGCTCTTGTGAATCACTTGTGCAAGTATTTTCCATAGTTATCCATAAAAATTCTGGTTGAGTTCTTATTTGGCCACTAGACCTATTTATATATGAAGGCTTTTAGGATTGCTTAAAGATCCCATTTGCCACCTAATCTGAATATTTTTCCTGCATTTAGTTTGCATTTTATTGTTATGTACTTGTGTTTAAATAATAACCTATTTTCTCTTTGTTTTCTTTGATTAATAATTCATTCTCATTTTATTTTTCCATTGATTTTAAATTTAAAGCCCTTTTCTCAAAAATACCACAATTCACTCATCTCTTACTTTTATGCTTAAACTTTTTACATTTTCCTTTGCAATAAAAATATGAAATAATTTGTTACTGAGCATGGGGGGGGTGGGGAATGATGAACTGCCCAACAACCTAAAGATGACATCACACAAGAACAATACACAAATGTGTGTCATTCTCTTAGACAAAGTAGACACAAAACCAGAACTTTATCATACAGGGGTATGACCTTACCAAAGTCACAAAAGGAGCACCACCAACGACGTATGTGGCAGGTGCTTCTCTCTGGCAGAAAAAGCCACATCTGGCTATCACCAGCTACTAGAGCACCCAACTCTTTTTCCAGTTCTGATTTGAAGGTCTCTGCACTCACTTTTAATTATGCACTTTCTTGCCACTCTGCTTTCCTCCAGTGAGAGAACACACTGATTATAGAATACAAATATCCAGTCTACCTGACAGTTACACTTGTGTTGCAGTGATGGAACTGGCATTCTAATTTTCACAGTTCTCTGTGTGTCTATTTAGAAAATAGCAGGTTCTCAGAAGCCACTTGGCTTATGCTCAGAGTCAAATTGCAGAGACTAGAAAGCCAACGCAAAGCCTGGGATGAAGGGGTAATACCCACTTACTGCTCCTCATAGGGACCTGCCTGGAGAGCCGTCATCTTCCCAGGTGACACCTGGCCACAGTTCAGTGCATGACTGCTTCAATGCACTTCCTGAATCATTTGTACTGTCCTACTATAATGACCATACTAGCATTTTCTAAAGTATTGCAGTTTACGTATTTGTATTACTGAAGTGGGTGACACATGCCTATAATCCTAGAACCTGGGAGGCTGAGACGGGAGGATGACTGCAAGTTCAAGGCCAGTCTGGACAACAAAATGAGCTTAAGGCCAGCCTGAACTGCATAGCGAGACTGTCCCAAAACAAAACAAAACAAAACAAAAGACATATGGCCCATGAGTCTAAATAATCTAAATTGCATACTGTCTTGCCCTTTATAGGAAAAAGTTGCTAACCCCTGCTCAACTGGGTGGCACTGTGAACAGATGCAAAGAACCTGGACACCTGAGCCCCTGGATGAGCTAATGGAGCAGGGCCCAGGCGTCCTGACCCCCATTTTCAACTGGATATTAAAAATGCATTTCATTTATACTACTGGATTTTGGTAGTATCTGGCATAATTCACTGTTGATTAACAATTCAATGGTTATTATGGTTGTGATAAAAAATATTATTGGTGTGATAAAAACTATGGTGAAGTTCCAACCAGATGGCTTAGCAGATTAAAGCAAATGCAAGGACACGGGTTCGATTCCCAGAGTGCATTGCAGCCCCATCCCTGAGGTGCACTGAGATGGCAATTGAGACTGGGTGTGGTGGCGCATACCTATAATCCCAGCTCTTGGGAGGCTAAAAACAGGAGAATCACTATGGGTCCAATCTGTGTAGAGGGACTCTGTAACCTTGTATTAATATATATACATGCATATATATATATATATATATATATATATATATATATATAGCTAATTTTTTAAAATGCAGTGAATGTTTAGATTCTTAAAATTAACTAAGCCATTGCTGTCAATACCCCCTCCAAGTACTCCCCTTGCTTTAAACACATAGCCAATTATTCTTGCCACTTTCAAAAGAAGTGTACAGCTTATATTTATGACAATTTATATCAAATAAAACATTACAGCATGTCCTCAGCCACCAAATCTGTCACTGTGCTACTTCTGGTTCTTCTCAAAGTCAAAATGACTGTGAAAGGAAACATTCTGAATCAGCTCAAGACACCGCGGCAGCCACTGCAGCACAACTAAAGGCTCTCATGAAGAAGACTTCCAGAGCTGCACACTGCGGCAGAGCTGGCAAGAATGCAAACAAATGTTTGAAGGAAGGGGGAGCATTCGGAGAGGGCCTGATGGCAATATGCCTTTGATAACACTGAGAACTTTAGCTTGCATATGCACATATTTTATCACATCTCATCCTTATCCAGTTAAGCCATATTACACTACACTCCTCATAAGCCTTAAAATCATTTGTACTTCTAAGAAATAGATCCAGTCCTCACCTGTGCACTGTGTCTGTCCCACGTGAGTCAGCTGCCAGTTCTGCCCCACATCTTCTCATTCCAGAGCAAGCAGAGGGAGGTCCCATGATCTGAATCTTTATTGAACTCGGGACCCTGTGCTTGCCTTGCACCACTGAACTACATCTCTGCCCCATGAATTCCTCTTAAGTTCTGCCTGGAAGTGACATTTGTCACTTGTGCTCATAGCCAGTTCAGCCACACAGTCCATGCCATGACAGATATGAGTGAGACTCTGCTCCACTCACTCAGCCACCAGGGCTAGCCTGAAACACAGTGCACCGTCCAGGCTGCACGCAGCTTTGCACCTCACTTGTCGGCTTCTCTCCTACCCCCAGGTCCTCCCAGAGCCTGAGCTTGGGCCTCACCTGTGAGTAGAATCCAGAAACAGAAAGATGGTAATGCTGCTCGGACAACCATCAGCAACTGGAGGCAAACGTGGGTGACACACACCCAGCCCCGCCTTCTTTGGCAGCAAAAATCGCACTCAGCTGCAACTTTGCTTTCTTGCATGAACCTTCATTTTCTGCATCCATCCCTTTTGTCATTTTTCTGTATTCATTGATCTTTCCTGTTTATAACATTTGCAACTCAGATTATTCTTCCTTTCTTGTAGGAAATGACTGATTTTATGAAAAGGGAATTTAACTTTATTGGACATTTTCTATCTTCTAGAATACTTTATTATTATTATTATTAATTATTATTATTATTATTATTATTATTATTTTAGTTCATGCAAGTTTGTATAACAAAAATACCCTAAACTGGTTGGCTTACACCCAGCAAACATTTATCTCTCACAGTGACAGTTCTGGAGTCCAGAAGCTCGAGTTCAAGCCACCTACAGAGTCACTATCTGATAAGGGCTGCTTGCTTTCTTGCTTCGTAGATAGTAGGAAAGGCAAGCAAGTGTCCTCAGCTCTCTGCCTTCACATCCCAGACCACTCCCCAAGGCCTCACTTCTTAATGCTTGCAGGTGAGGTTCTACATCTGGTTCTGGGAAGAACATAATCAGACCCATAGGAAGTGCCTTTAAGTGTAAACCTTCTGAAAGAGACGCAACAGTGTTTTCCCCTCTGTGTGCAATGCAGGGCTCCTAACACAAAAGATTTAAATAACAATACAATATATCTCAACCCTAAATGCACTTAATAAATTTGAAATGCAAACTAATCTAGCAAAATCTAGTTCTGCTGCATGGCTCAGCTGTGATACTTTAATCAGTCATAATTTAAATAATATAATCAAATCAGAATTACAATTCTGATTACAAGAAAGGTAGGTAATGGTGAGTATACACATGGTAGCCAGAAGGGAAAGAATTCAAAACATAGAGCCTAGAGCTGAAAAACCAAGGAGTAGCCATACAGCATGTTAACCTGAAATGAACCATCCCAAGAGTCAATGGACAATACCTTGAAGCAGGAGAAAGTAAAAAAGAGCAAGCAGGGCAGGACAACTGCTGCCTTTCATGGCAGGGTTTGAAGAACTATATGTCTTCAATACATGACTTATTTTTCCCAAAAATGCAGAAGACAGAGAGACAGACAGACAGACAGAGAGAGAGAAGTAAATCTGTTTCTGAATCTCTTTTAGGTTAATTTTTCTTCATAGATATATGAATGAAGACCCTCTCCCCTGTTCCAGTCTAGTGGAGTGACTTCTAGTTTCCACTGTGCTAAGTAACAGGCAGAGCTGATTATTCCTGCAAGGTTATAGGATCGAAAGTCAGCCTTTCAGATCCAAAATTTTATTAATTACTGTCAAGTGCTCTGTCTTCCTATTTAAAGCACTTGAGCCCAAGAGTCCAACTCCCTGTTGAGCATACTAGGGAAAGAGGCAGCTGTCTCAGAAAACTCTGACTGCCTGGAAAGAATCATATAAAGATATTCAAAGGACAAAAAGAAAAAACTTATTATATATAAGTGCTAATTTTCCATGTATGTATTAAATTTACAGGACTCAAGTCTCCCGAAGTCTGACTGCTTTGACAACATGGAGAAAGCTGCCACTTGAAAGAAATGGAAGATCCCAGGCTCCATGATGGGAATTAGGTCAGGGTTATGTGAGATTTTTAGTCATTACTGAATGATGCTGCATTCAGTTGTCTATTCCCAGCACTGAGGGAAGGTTCTTTCCCAATTGCTTTCCCAGGTATTCATTTTAAGAAAGCCACCACGGGAAGTACTTCTCAAATGCTGCTTTATCTAAGGGAAGATCATGAAAGAATACTCATTTGTTTGTTCTAGGCACTTTCCAAATCCACAAAAGAAATGTGTACTCTAGAACATTTCTCAGGCTTCTTTTCTTTTCATTATCATGCAAGAGAGAAAATGTTTTTAATTTAATTCAAAGTAAATTTCGGGCCACAGAGACAGCTGAGCTGTCTAAGTGCCTGCCTAGGCAAGTGCAAGGTTCTGGGTTCCATCTCTGGTACTACCTGCCATGCTGGCCCCATCCCCAGGTATGATGAGCCAGACACCAAGACTGGGCATAACGGTGCACACCTATCATCCCAGTGTTGGGGAGGCTGAAAAGTAGGACCACTATGAGTCTGAGCTGCATAGTGAGACCGTGTACCAAATACATTAAAGTTAATTTAAATTAGTCAATGAACTTTAACTTCAAGTGAAATTTTTCCTTTAAAAAGAGAAATTAGGTGCATTATTTTTAAGTATGGTTGAGCTTTGGTGTGGGGACACAAGTTGTGATATGTAAAAATTTTCATATCTTAAAAACCAATTTTTTGCCTCCTTTAGCACAATATTACCTCTAATAAGTATGCAGGCTCTGTAGGAGCATGAACAATTCTTTAATAGATGGAGAAAATACCCTATTAGGTCCTGCTGCTCACTTTTCCCAAGTCTCAGACTACCTACTGTGCTGAGTGCCTTAATATGCTCCTTATATGTAAAGTTGAAGACAGTGTCCTCCGGGTGCCAAGGATCCACTCTGTGCAAGTGACTTATGAGACTCTACCTACAACACTCCCCATCTTACTACAGAAGGAACAAAGCAGCAGTGAAGTCAGAACCCCAAGTGTCTTCACCAAGCAATTCAAGTAGAAGGCAGATTAACTGTTGGCTATTTTTTAACACCTACTCTGTGCAACACACTGGGATAAGATATTCAGTTGGGTTTGTGGATTTTAAACAATGTCAGGTTTTCTTTGGTCATCTGCAGAGAAAACATTAAGGAATACCCCAAACAAGAAGGTGGAGGTGGTCTTAGAATCACTTTCCCTCTCAACATGTATTACTTTAGTCCTTAAAATATTTTACTCTATAACCCTGACAGACCTTGGTAAAACAAAGGTGCCAAGTGCTCATCCCAAACTCATCTTTCTCCCACAAAACTCTAACAGGAAATGAATCAGAAGATATAACTGAGGTAAAAAACTTTGGCTTAAAAGGCCAAATGTCCTCACTACTTACAAGGACTTGTTTCTTTATATAAATGGAATGCTGTTTTTCAGCCTTCTTAGTCTCTCATTGAAATTTCATACTTTTGCCAAAAATTGGATGCTCAAGAGAAATTAAAATCAATGGAAAAATTAATGGGTCAGAACTTTTAGAACTGTGCAATTCTGTAGGACAATTCTACTGCAGAGAAAATTGGTCTGTTCGAGGGTATAATTAGATGTGGGGCAGGATTAGGAAGATGAGGATAGATGCTCTATATCCAATCTTATAGGACGGATGGGAAGGAAAGAGGGGAAGTAACGACAGGGAATGCAAGTCACCAAGATGACAAATGCTTACATGTAATGATGTCACCACATTTACCTCTGCCATGTGGTTTTTATTTCACATCACTGAACAAAACATTTTTTAAATTCATATATATTTCAAAGAGTTAGGAGAAACCAGAGTGCTTAAATTATTCAACATGAATCTCCAAAATTTAAGGATGAAGGAGCCAACGTTTCATTGTCATAGTCAAGTGCATGTCAGACAATAGAGGATACCTTCTACTTGAGATGTCAGCTGCAATTTATTAGGAACTGAGCAGAAATGTTAATTTGTGCAGACTTGAGAGTTATTTAGCAGCTTCAGCTAGTAGATATTCAAAACACCAGAGGGAAAACTATCAGACAGTTTTTCCAAATGAGCAGAACAAGCATATTAGGATATAGCAGGTATTTGTACTGGGCCAAAAAGACAAATAAGGACATAGAAGCCTACATTTATATATGAGGAAGTTGTGGACATTTACTTGCAAAGCTTTTGCAGATCCACTTATGAGATTGATGGAGAAATAACAGTGAGACTGGCTTTTAACCAGTATTGGGCCACTGAGCTTTCTGTGAAGAATGGGCCTGCCCTCTGTGTAGCCACCCTGGTACTTTCTGGTACTGCTGAGATTCCTTAGGCAAGAAATCTTGAAATTATTCAATTTCATTGTTGGTGTTGCTTCTATAGTTCCATCAGCATTATCGTGAACATGGGAAGGAGAAAGATGGAAACTGTCAGATCAAATTCAGTTTGTAAGACATACAGTCAGAGTCTTAACAACTAGAAAAGAATAATTTTTCAGGTATTTCAGCTGATTTGACATAATACCAAGTGAAATGAATACTTGAAACAATCTGATTAGCATATAAAGTCAGCTTGAATAATGCTTGAATCAGGGAGTGTTTTTAAACTGAATGTGTTCTGGTCTCCTTGCTTCAAATCCACTATACATTTTGTCAGGTCTCTGCTACATTTTCTGTTTTGTGAACATACTGTTATCTGCACATTCTTTTCATGGAGTAAGTGGTAAAAAGATAATGGGCATTTACCAACTGATAGATTAGGTTTTCAGGGAAAAATCTTATGACTCATACACAGTATTCTGGAACAGCTGAATTTTAAATATATGTTTTTTTAAAAGTGATCTGTAGGACCAGAGAGATGGCTCAGTAGAATATGTGCATGCCTGGCAAGAACAAGAGCCTGAGTTCAATCCCCAGTTCTGGAAAAAAAAAAAAGTGGTGTATACTGAGAGTGGCAAGAGGATTACAAGTTCAAACACAACCTGGACAGCTTACAAGGTCTTATCTAATTTATAGAAAGGGCTAGGGCTCAGTGGTACAGCCCTTGATTGTTAGCATTCATATGCCATGGGTTCAGTCCCTGTTACCCAAAAAGGTAATCTGTACGATAGATATAGCTAAATTGTAAGCTTGAGTTTATACATTTAACTTGCAATATAAAACACTGTGTCTATGTGTGTGTATGTGTGAGTATGAGTGTGAGTGTGTGTGTGTGTGTGTGTATATGTGTACAAATCAATGTGAGGGAAATCCTTTATCAGTCCTATGCCCTGGTTCACAAAATAGTTAATTCTTAGATATCATTATGTAAACAATCCAGAAGCAACAAGCCAGTCAATGTCAATGTCAACAGCTTAGGTTATAGCAGTGTTTCAGTGGAAACATTTGGCAATGTCTGGAGACATTTTTGGATGTCACCATTGTGTACACATTGGCACTTGGCTGGTAGAGGCAAGGGATGCTACTTTAAAAATCCTACAGGGCAAAGGACAACCTCCCATGACAAGGAACCACTCAGCTGCAAATGTCAGTAGTGCCAACAACAAGAAACTCTGGATCATGACAAAGAAAACAAAATTAGAATTTTCTCAGGAATAACTGCTGGGTCTCAGAACATTTCTCCATACAATTACAATGTGGAGGGAAAAGTAAAGTACCGAACTGGAAGTCAGGAGTTATTTCCACTCATTTCTGTATTGGTGAGTTTTTTTATATTTATTTTTTTTTTTAAAAAAAGGACTACATGCCTTAAAAGTATCAAGGAATTACTTACATAAGTTATTTATAGTATCCTCAGTTTCCTTATGTATTAAATCAGGACCCCTGATTTTTAGAAAGTTTCAAGTTTTACACCTTGAAACTTTCTAAATATGCTTTCCAATAAATCAAGAATTCAATTTCATGCAGAAGTTTAACATTTTTTTTCTACATCCATCATGGCATTCACTTAGGTAACATTAGTAACTAATAACATTGCCATGATCTGGGTTCTGAAAAGAAAAACACAATCCAATCTAGCTTGGAGCTCTTCAAGAGACCAGTTTTCCCCCACCCTCCACTCCTGCACCCACACACAAAGATTTGTAGACCACATTCTGCCCCTTGATTTTCACAATTGTGGCACAAATTGTTCAGAGTTTCATCTGCTTTTAATGTATGTGAAATTCAGACAACTCACAGAATACAAGAACTCAGTACAAGCAACTTAAACACAGGCGGCACCACGCCTGGGAATCTTTGTTGGCTTCCAGGTAACACACACATCCTCAACTAATGGAACTCTCCCTTCTTCAAGCTAGGCTTGAGTTGGCTGATGTTGGCAAATGACAAGCATAGGAAACGTATGGCAAGGTCCCACGTACACCTGGATCCTGATTTAAATGCTTCTCCATAAAAATACAGAACCTCTACAAGATAAGCCCTGAGAGGACTTCACTGACCACATAAGAAATATAAAGTTCATGTGTTGGTATATAAGTCTTGATCTATCTAGGTCTTAACTATCCAGCAGAAAAGTATAAAAATGAAGTATACATCGCGGGGCCATAATATTAAGCTGAGCTGTAAATGGCTATGGTCGACAACTTCTTTGAATAACTCACTATTGTTGTTGAATGCTAGACTGTGTTGGATTGTGTTGTCGAGCTCAAGCACCTAAGTTAGTTGAATGACAATGGAGTGCCCACCTTTGACAGGTGTAGACAAAGGAAAGGGTATAGAAAGAAAAAATCATGATGTGTGTGTATAGACAGTACAGTTGGGATAGATAACACTGTGCTTCTACATAATCCTATGAGAGGCAAGATTTGCACTGATGGTGGTTGGACAGGATATTATGTTGGCTTCTAGTACTATGGTCATCCACTAGGAAAATAATTATTGAATTTTTAATATAATTCAGATCTAAAAAATAAGTAAGCAGCTACACTCTTAATTTACTAATAAGAGACATATGCTATAATAATATCTGTAAATATAATATCATGTATGCACCTTATACGATATCAAAACACTATGAAAACCATTTGCAATGTATTAATTTATCAAATCTGTCTTGTTAAGGTGTCTTGAAACTGTCTGATTGATATTTGTGCTTCAATTAAATAAAAAATAAATTAAAAAAAAAAAATACAGAACCCTTAGCCCAGCTGGTCAGAGGCAGGCCTTGGGGCTGAGCCACCAGGTCACACTGCTTCTCTTAGAGGAAAACCTTACCACCTAGACCAGTGACCAGCTCCCCTGAGCACAGAGAGAAGGGGAGACACTCATCCCTGCCAAGCACCTAGCTTTGTCTGTTCCTTCTTGTTATCTTCCAGTAAAAGATTTTAGTGGGATGATGTAATAAGTAGAACATTGGGAAAGAGCTTAATTTACAAAATGCATGTAAAAGAAAACCCCTTCAGAGTTCATGTAAGAAGCTCTTCTCCTAGTATTCATGAAGCCCCACCTCTGAGCACAGAAGCAATCTGTGCTTTAAACTAGGACAGTGCCTGGTGTCCTATGTCCTACCTCCTCATCATTATGTCCAAGAAGCTTTATTTTTCTTTCTCAGAACATTTTAAGCATATTCAAATATATGCAGTCTTTCTATTTCTACTAAAATACCCCTTTGAATATTACCAAATTGTTTCCAATGAAAGGTATTGCAGTTAATGCTGCTACCAGTTTTTCTGATATACTACTAAGATTTTAAAAAAATAATAATTACTTTAATGATTAAGGCTGGTTTAATAGTTGAGGAATTATATTTGATTGCTTTTTAATTAGTCTTTTAAAATAGGCATGTGTATAGTGTTTGCTCAGTGAGAATAATTTTATAATCAAACATATAGACATTGAGTACTTTTGGTAACTAAAACCAAAAGAAACCAAGATTCCTACAATTTCCACGTTTTTAATTTGATAATTTTTATATGTTGCATAACAAAAATTAATACATCTAAAATAATTTAGAAGAAAAAAGTCAAAGGGCGGGGCTGGGGAGATGGCTCAGTGAAATAAGTGCTTCCCTGGCAAGCACAAGGGTGAGTTTAATCCCTGGTTCTGCCAAAAAAAAAAAAAAAAAAAAGTCAAAGGGCAAAGAGTGTTGATTAATCCAGTATAGCATTATTTACCAAATAGAATCAAAATAGGAACAAGTCACTGTTCACAAAAGTCTTTGATTTATGACAAGAATTTTAAAAAATATTATCTTAGTAGCAAGCAACTACCATCATTCCAAGCAGAAATAAGGACGCTAGCTTTTTGGGAATTCAAAATTGTGAGAGCAGATGAGATTACACAAAAGATTATATGGATGGAAACAGCCCAGGAGTAAGCCAGCAGGGAGAGTAACAATATGGCCTGGCTTTTTAAAAAAGGACCAGGAGAAGACAGACAAATGGAATTGGGAAAACCTTGGGTGGGGTGTGGGGGAATGCCCATAACAGGCAGAGGCATTAGGAGGTTTAAAAGGCTGAGGTAGCTTTTGCCCTTGGGTCTGAAGGCAGACTGCTGATGGGGAGAAGTGGAAGGTGACAGTTACTGGAGGGCAAGTGTGGTAATGTAGGACAATGAACTGTCCTGTCCTCAAATCATTTTCAATGATTAAAAAATAATGCAAGGGCATCCTAAGGGTGCTCTATAAAGCAGAGATGCAGGTCTCTTCCAGCCCTGAGTTCTATCTAGGCCTGCCTTCCTAGTTCCTGCCCTAGCAATACTGGAAAAAATGCAGTGTTTCTGCAAGGAGTAGGAGGGAACTATTTCTAAGGTCGCTCCTAGCTCCCAAGGACTATGTGCGAAGGACAGGCAACTTGCAGAGGAGGCGGGGGGGAGAGGGAGGCTACGCAAGCCAACATATAAGGTGGCAAGTTAGCCCCTTTCTTAAAAAAAAAAAAAGACAGATAATGAAAACAATTTAAATTGCCATTCCAGTGCCACTACATAATAGTGCCCAGCATGTGTGCTTCCTTGGGTTGATCCCCAGCACTATAAAAAAAAAAAAAAGAAAAGAAAAGAAAGAAATACAGTGTCACTCAAAATGCCTGTGTCAGCTATTGTAGTCATGAAAGTCTTTCTTTTACATCTGTACAACTTAGGTTCTCCAAATGAGGATGAAGCTATTGAAAGGAAGTATAATCTGTTTCCCTACATCAAGAGTCAGTCAGTAAACTAGATCCCACAGGCCACATTCAACTGCTGCCTGATCTTGTAAATAAAGTTTTATTGGAACGCAGCCATGCCCACTCATCAATGTATTGACTATGGCTGCTTCCAAGCAGTAAAAGCAACATTGAATAGTCTCAACAGAAATAGTATGGCCACAAAGTTGAAAATATTTATGATATACCATTCTCAGAAGTTTATCAAGCCCTATTCTAAACCACTGGTTCTGGACCCTAACTATACATTGCAATCACATGAAGAGTTACAAAAAAAAAAAAAAAAAGTGCTAATGCTCATCTAGTTGGGTGGAGCTGAGAAATAATCTGGAAATGTGGTTTGTAAGAAACTTTCATTTCTGTGACTTTGGTGTCTGAACAGTGTAGAAAATCATTATTGTAGTTTCCCTGCGCCAAAGATTAGATCTGCAGAAGGCAACATACCCACATCAGATTTTAGTTCTCTCTAGAAAGCAGCTAAAAGCAAATAGTGTTATTCATATCTCTTTGCACAGAGAAATGATATGGTAAGTGTCTACTTAAAGAACGTTTTTCAGTCTTTTGAACAACCAAAGCCAGGCATTGACTAATCTGCTTCTGAATGGCCCTGATGAAAGGAGCCATTCCATAAAGTCTGAAATTCTATGTGAAGGGGAAAGGTGACTTTCCTGATAAATCTAGAAATTTCCTTTTACTCAGCAACTGGAACTACCAACACCAAAGTGTTACATGCTTTACCTTCCTGCCCAGGAAATGAATGTAGTGCTACACAGAAGGAATTACAATCAGTCCATGTGTCTGATATATCTGCTTATATGATCCTTTAATTGGATTTTGCTTTAGTCATATTTTTAATTATTCTACTATTTTTGTCATAGGCCAATTATTTAAATACTATAAAAATCAAATATTGATAAGTGGAAGTATATGTAGGTTTACTTCATAAAATTACAGTAATGTTATGGTTTAAGAGCATGTCTGAAAATCTTTCAGCATTTCCAGTGTCAAGAAGCAGTACTTAGGTCCTTCCCCCTTGAGTCTGGGGCGATTTTCACAATGGGCTCCAGGTAGAGTACCGTGCTAGTGATGCTGTGCGTCCTCCTAGGCCATGTCAAAAAGACAATGCTATCATTGGAGACACACAGCAATTCTGGGCCACTGAATTAATCCATCCAGGTTACTATTACTCTATGTCGTAAATAACGTGATTCATAAATAATAACAATTCATTTCTCACTGTTGTGAAAGCAGCAAAGCCCAAGACCAAAACACCAGCAGATTCAGTATCTGCAAGTACGCACATTCTGGTTCCTAGATCATGCCTTTCCATTGTGGTCACACACAACAGCTGCTCCCTGGGGCCAGCTCCCTGGGGTCTCTTCTTACAAGGACACGGGACTCATCCATGAAGGCCCCACTCTCCTGAGCTAATCACTTCCCAGAGGCCCTATGTTCTAAATTAATCACTTCGGAGTTTAGGATTTTAACCCACGAATTTGAAGGTGGGAGACACAAATAGTCAAATGCTGCAGCCACCATGTGAAGAAGTCCTACCTGCCATGAGGCTGCCTGTGGTGGTTGATAACACTGTGCCAGCTTGAGGGGTCAGGAGCTTGGCTGTATTGGCTCAATGACTCCACACCATAGGGTATGGAGGGTCCTCTCTACAGTGTTAAGGGCCCACCCTGGACTGACTCAGCACAAAAAGGATATAAAAGGGAGTTGAGGAAGGATTCTGCATGCCACTTCCAAGGAGGAGCTCTAGTCTGCAGTCAGCGTGGAAGGAAAGGCACCACTTCTCTGAGGAGCTCCAGCCTTCTCAGTCAACGTGGAAGGGAGAGAAGCTTTCTAGGTGCCACAGTTGCTGCTTCTCCCCTTGCTCTTTGTTGTTTTCCACATCCATGGACTGCTGGTCTCTGCAGTGTGTCAGTCTGCCTTGGAGCCAGTGGAGTATGGACTGAAACCCAAACCTTTCCTTCCTTAATTTTGGGTGTCAGGTATTTTGCCCTAGCAACAAGTGAAAAGTAACTGAGACACTACTACACTCTGAGAAAATCCAAAGTAACCCACGTAGAGAAGCTGTACAGGGAAGCTCAGAGGACACAGAGAGAAAGTAATGCCTGGCCAGCCTCCAGAGTGTCTAGTGTCCTATTTTCCAGTTCCAACCCCATCTGCCAATAGTCAGTTAAATGACTCTAAGTTAGGAGCACCCAGCTGTGCCCTTCCTGGATCTCTGGCCCATAGAAGCCAAGAGAGAAAAATTAATGGCTGTTGTTTAAAATCAATGTATTTTAGATTTTTTTTTAGGCTGAAATACATAAATAAGCATATTCACTATATATATCCATAAAAATAACATGAAGAATAACCTACAGTAAAGAAGATTTTGTACACTTTATGGTGGCACAAGCCTATAATCCCAGCACTTGGGAGGCTGAAAACAAGAGAATCACTACAAGTCCAAACTACATAGTGAGACCCCGTATACCCTTAGACCCTGTCCTAAATACATAAAAAAGAGAAGATTTTGTGTCTCCTCTTCTCTCAGTTCCTCTATAGCCTGCTCAAGAAATACAAGCAAGAAAATTTATCCATTCAAAAAAAGATCAATAATGGTTACTAAAATTATTAGGGGAATAGTTAATGGAAAATCATAAAGGTGCAACATTCTTTTACCATTGAATGATCTGTCACCATCTTGAACAGAATAACCAGTGAAGCTTCCGGGGTGGGCCGCTGAGGGCAGCGACTGGTGGGCCCGGCTTCTTCCCCGCCTCTTCCCGGGGTTCGCGGCTGCCATAAGCTTCCTAGCAGCCAGGTACCGAGGCCATGTTGAACGTAAAGGGCCTTGGCGCCGGCACCCTCTGCGTCTCCGGGAGCCGCCTGTCTTGGTTAGATGGTTCCGGATTAGGACTCTCACTGGAATACCCCACCATTAGTTTAGCTGCTGTATCCAGGGACCTAAATGCCTATCCACGAGAGCATTTATATGTTATGGTGAATGCTAAATTTGGAAAAGAAATAAAAGAATCTCTGGCTGATGAAGAAGAGCTTGAAGACAGTGATGATGAAGTTGAGCCTATTTCTGAATTTAGATTTGTGCCTAGTGACAAATCAGCATTGGAGGCGATGTTCACAGCCATGTGTGAGGGCCAGGCCTCGCGCCCAGATCCTGAGAAGGAAGACTCAGATGATTACGATGGTGAGGAATACGACGTGGAAGCACATGAACAAGGACAGCGGGATGGCCCCACATTTTATACTTACGAAGGAGGACTGTCCCATTTAGCAGCAGAAGAGCAAGCCACATGGAAGGCATGCTCTCCCAGTCTGTGAGCAGCCAGTATAACCTGGCTGGGGGATGCACAGAAGATTCAGCGAGAGATGAGGATGGCATGGAAGTAGATACTACACCAACAGCTGCAGGACAGCTCGAGGATGCAGATGTTGATCACTGAAAGTGATTCATCTTGCTTGAAGATTCTGCTCATCACTGTAGGAGAGAACTTGGTGCCTCTTCCTTCTGAAGAGAGGTTGATGAAAACCTTCTTCCTTCTCTAAAACTTACTTAAGCCAGTTCTTCCTCAAGATAAACTATACTGAGACAGCAAGTTGTCACCAGCAGAAGAAACAATGACCTTTATTAACAAAGGCGAATTAGCTTAATCATGGAGGTATTTGTAGTTTATCATTTACTCTCTAACTTTGTGTATAGGTACATGCTGACTAGGCCTGTAATTCCTGCCTTTGCTGTATATGTTGTCAATACACTAGCAGGAACTCTGCAGGAAAATAGGCTGAATTTAAAGAGATGTTGTTGGGGAAGAGGGGGTGCAGGTCTTTGGGATCTAGAAATACCCTTATCCATAAAATATAAGGCAGAGGTCTAGAAGAGGCAATCTCTTCTCATTCTTCACAGGGACAAGCAACTCACTAATCTGGGGAAGATTAATTCAGACCTCTCTGGGTGGTCTCTTTGGGAGCCTCTCAGTTGCAGATCCCACCCTGGTGTAAGTGCTTCTGGGTAGCTTCTGCTCCTTCCACCCTGTTCTTTCCAGTCTGCTTTGTTATAACCTCTTAGCTTATATCCTTTAATTGCTACTGTCTTAGTTTAGTTTTCTGTAAGGGAGCTGGGATGATAAAGTACTCCTGATGATAATTGTTTTGTCTTTGCAATAGATTAACAAATAAATTTAAGTTTTCTATAAAAAAAAAGAGAATTACCAGTGAAGTATCAGTAATAATAGGACAGTTGCCCAGATGTTACACCCTCCTTGTGTGACGCAGTATGAAATATCCCTCATTGCCACCTATGAGGTATTAGTAGCAACAGTGTATAACTTAAATCCTACTAGTCCTTTAAATTTAGCACATAGTATCAGTTATTGTAACTGTCCTGAGAGCATATTTTGAAGCCTGGTTTCGTTATTATGTTTATCTTTTTTTGAAAAGGAAAGAACAGGAGCCAGCAAGATAACTCAGCAGTCTCAAGAGCCTGCTTAGGCAAGCTTAGGCAGATCCAGGGGACAGCGGTTAAAGTCCCAGCACCACATGCTGCCCCAGCCCTGCCCTTAGGCCCGCTGAGCTGCACATCCCCCCCCAAAAAAAAAGAACAACTGGAATGGGGGAAAGGAGAAAATAAAAGGATACTTATAGTTAAGATAATTGTGCTACTAGTTTCTATTGGATTACTGAAAATAAGAGGTTTTTGAGTTTTGTTTTGGTTTGGTTTTTTCTCATATCTCAGGGAAGGGTCTACGGGGTGTTCAGGGTCTCACCACTAGATCAGACTCCTAGTGACCCGCCAGTTACAGTCTCCTAAGAGCTGGGGTTACAAGCGCGCGCCCCCACGGCCAGTCTCGGTTGCAGTGTCAGCACGCCCGGGAGCGGGACCGGCACAGCAGGCCTGGGGACCGAGCCCCGGCCTCTGCACTTGCTTGTAGGCACTTTAATCCACTGAGCTGTTTGGCATTCTGTACCTTTTTTTGTTGCTTTGCTTTTGTCTTTGTTCCTATCTTTTTCTCTTTAATAATATTTTTTTCATTATCATATATTGTGTAGGAATCACAGAAAAAAGAGAAAGGAAAAATATTGTGAGAAAAACATCAGAAAAATCTAGAATTTATCATACACAATTCTGCAAGATACTGGCCTAATATCACTTTAAAGAGAATAGGAAGACACGGTACTAGAATAAGAGAAACCTGAAGAGCATAGCACTGACGTCCAATGCAGCACCATCTTTCTTATATCCTTACTTGAGAAGAAACATGTATAAAAGACATTCTGAGGAAAATTAAGCCTACTTGCAACATGGCCAGTGTCCTAGTCACTTTCCTCATTGCTGGGACACAATACCCAACATCTAAAGCTTAACTATGGAGGGGTTTATTTTGCCTCATGTCTCAGTTTGTGGTCAGCTTGTGACAAAGGAAAAACAACACAGTAGAGGAAAATGACACAGGAAAAGCTCTTGTCACCATGGCAACCCGGAAGCAGAAAGGAAATCTACTGGGAGAGAGGCCCTCTCTCTGCCGGGTCAAGCCCCCTGTCCCCCTGTCCTTCAAGTCAGATCCTGCTCCTAAGAGCAAGTCAGCTATACACCCACAGAAGCCAATCACCTTCCAAAAGCCCCAGCTATGAATGTGCAAGAGTCCTGGGGGATATCTAGATAAAAACCATAGCGGACAGGTTATTAGTGATGTCCGAAAAATATTATTTCAATTATATTATGAATGATAATAGCATTGTGGTCAGATAAAGAACATCCTCCTTTGGAAATGCATGATGAAGTATTTAAGGGAAGTATAAAATCTGTAATTCAAAATAATTCAGTAACAAAAGGAAGATAGAAATAAAACAAATATGGAAGAATGTGATGATTCAGCTTTGGCTTTAGTTCTATTTCTGACTTTGTGGCAAGGCCCTACGTGTCCAGCCCCGTCTTGGACTCCTGGATGCCGGTGACTCCCTCATGCTCAGCTTATAGATGTGGCTCCCTGCTTAAGAATAATGATAACTGTTAAACCCAGGTGGGAGGTGGTTGGATATTTGTACTCCTTACCGCTTTTCAATCAATATGTTTGAAATCTTTCATAAAAAACAATTTTAAAGCTTAAGATCTTGTTGAGAAAAATAGTTTTTAAAAGTTCATCCAGCTACTGTGACTTTTGTGACTCACTACAATTAAATATCGATTCTCTGAATAGATAAACAGCTGATACATATTCTTTGTACTGTCACCTGTCTTATCCAGGGTAATTTGGTTGAAAGGAGCAGAGACTCCTAGTCACTCAAATTCAGTAAAGAGCCCAGAGTCATTACTAATCCCTCACGACCCATATAAAGTCAAGGATGGGAATAGAAGAGATCAATCCTAAGGAATGAGAATTTAGCTCAGCAGAATTAGACTAGAGGGTATTTCTGAAGTTTATGGATTTATCATCAGGATGTGGTGTTTTGGCTTCTTACTGTCACTAACCCTCTGGACCTAATTCTGATTGCAGGATCTGTGTCTCCCATCTAATTGGCCAGAGTCTTCTATGTTTATTAATTCTGATTCACCAGAGCAAGAAACTGACTGGTGCAGCCTACCACCCATCTGTGCCCTTTGATCAGTCCAACTATGCCCATGGAGAAATTGGACCAAGTGGTGAAAACCATGGCTGGTGATACATTAAGGACTCAAGGCAGGTCAGTTCTCTCAGTGGGAAATAATCAGGGCATACAACCAGTCCAGAGCTTCACTGCTTGACAGAGATAATCTTGAGCCATAGAGGTTTTTGCAGTGAACTAGAGAGGACATTTCTGAGTTTCTGTATCTCTGCACAGAGCTGGTGTGGTCCATGAGATCATCTTGCTGATTAATATAAAGCGTTACATTTCAGAGCATAGGGGTTGCCTATAAATGGTCTGAACTGAACACTTACCTGAAATTAGATGAAATGAAGTAGCCAATCTGCTTGCATCTGAGTCACATGAAGCAACATGGACTGTCACTGAGACTTAATATCACCTTTACTTTATTTAATCAGCAAACATGTATGGAGTAAATGTCTGCACTCTGCCTCATATTTTACTAGGAGAAACAGTGGCACACAGAAGAAACAGACAAAGCTTGTGCATGTTGATGGCATACATGAGCTCCAGAAAGTGTCAGTAACAAAAGCAATTGTGTGAACACGAGCAATCTTAGGTCAAGGTAAGCTGAGTGTAAGGTGAGAACCCTAAGTGCCGTGAAAGACAAAAAAGCTGGAAAATTCAGATAAAATGCTTTCTAGGAGTTTGACCTTGGAGGATAGTAAGAAATTTAAAAGAATCCCCTTCAGGATAGGAAGAATAAGAAGAACATATATAAGAAGTATGCCAGGCAAGCCTAGAAAATAGATACTAGATAAAAAAGCAGGTTGTATTGAAGACACAGGAGGTATTTCTTAAAAAGATAGCTGAGACCAGGTTGTGGCAAGAGAGCCTAGACTGCTGCGATGGTGAGCTCCAGGTTAAGAGTGAGGCTCTGGAGTCAGGAGGGGAAGGGTGAGCTCATGTTTTAGGAAGTGCTGGTGTCAGGAGGGGGTTGAGAGGGCCAAGAGCTTTGCAATTTACAAAGCATCTTCACATATGAGTCATCTAATTCTCTCCTGCCAAATGGTTTCTTAGGAGGCTTTTAAAGACTGGTGCAGGGCAGCATTCAGATGTCTACACAGACTAGAGTTACAGCAATTAAAAAGAGTAAGTTACTGGCGCCAGGATGGTCAGACAGATCAATGAAACAGAAAGTAATATCTGGAAGTGGACCCAAATATTTATATTTATGTATGTATAAATTTAATATTTTATCATGGTGGAGAAAAGAATAATTTAATAAATGGTTTTAGGACTATTATCTAACACCAAAGGGAAAATATAGATAAGATGCCTGCCTAACAATTTTAATAACAATTGTTTTTTGAATGACTAAACAGTGAATCTTGAATTTTAGCATATATTTAATAACCTGCAGAGTTTGTAAAAGTGAAAGAGACACAGAGAGGGAGACTCCCAGACATTCTGACTCAGCAGCACTAAATTGGACAACAGGAACTAGACTCTCTTGGACACACAGTAATAAATACATGCTTAAAGATTTAATATAAAATATGTAACTATGAAAGCATTCAAAATATAAATTAATATTTATCCCAGTTTCTGCTTCCTCCCATAGAGCATAGTTATAAATTCTGGACAGTATAGCAAAAGCAAACAAAAGCAGACAATGAAAGGTAGAAAACAAGTCAGCCTGGCTCATTGTCTCACTAGCTGGGGCAGCTTCTCTAGGTTGTGTTTTGTTTTGGCCTCATAAATTGCAGACTAAGTGATGGGAAAGCCAGAAACACTATCAAGAACAAACAAACAAACAAAAATAGCCCCAAACTAGTCTCTCCAGCAAAAGAACAAAGAAAAGGAGCCCAGCAGGATAATCCCAGGGCTGCCAGAGTCAAACACTGTAGCCTACCTCTGCCAGAAATGAAGAGCCCAGAGGGCAGTCCCCCACCTGAGGGAGCCAAGGGCCTCTCTGTCACAGTCACATCAGAAAAGGCCTTGTGGATAATGGGCTCAGCTACGAGTTATTCCATGTAGGGAGCAATAACTGAGCACCTTCCCTCCACCTGCCCCATCAGGTCAGCAGAGGCTGGGGAGTGACCAAGAGCCACTCATACAGGACCCTAAAGAAAGGACAGAGCGCAAACTGCATCATAATTCCACAAGACAATATTGCCCCCCCCCTTCTCCCTGCAATCTTAGTCCTTCTAGAAATCCCTGTGAAGGGGATCTTTCCTGTTCTCAGCCCTTGCACAAGTTCTTACCCAACTTGATTGGTCAGAGAAGGTCACTTGATAAAGGGTCACTCACCTATTGGTTACCCACACCAAATCTTTCCAGGAAAAAAAGAGATGACAGTTATCTACTGAGACATTCAATTTCTCTTTCAACTGGCACTATAAACTACAGATGTTCCTGGACTCATGATAGGTCTATAATCTGATAAACCCATAATAAATTGAAAATACTGTCAGAAACACATTTTGACCTAAGCTGCCAAGAATCATGGCTTAGCAGTGCAGTACACTGTAGACCCAGCAGATGACTGTTGACCTTCGTGGTATATGGCGGGGGGAACAGCAGCTCACTGTCACAGGCTGGCATTGCACGAGAGTCGCGTGCTGCACACCACAAACCCATGAAAAGACAAAAATTCAAAATTTATAAATACTACAGTGTTTCCAGAATTCATGTCACTTTCATACCATAATTTAATCAAAAAATCATAAGTTAATCTGACCACATGTGTCGTTCCTATAAGTATAAAATGACAGGACATTAAGGCTAAGGTGAAAATAATTACTGCACTATCAGAAAACCTGTATACCAAATGATAAGAAATTGTGTTAATAATATTGCTAAATATAAAAAAGAAAGTCTAAAAACAAATATACATAAGTCAAAAAATGAAAAATAAACTAGAATTAAATAAAGAGAAATTACCAGATTTGCTCTTTTTTTGTTCTTTTTTTTTTTTCTGATGTAAACCTTCTCCTCTAAAAACAAATATGGATTACTTCCATAATTGTTAAAGTAAAAACAACTTGAAAAATTGCAACAGTTTCTCTTTTGTTTTGCTTGGGTTTAATTTTCATTTGAAATTCACATAACCAATAAATCTTAGTCTGGTTTTAACTGAGAAATTAGATAAATTTCAATACTTAAATTAGAAGACATATATATGAGTCAAAAATGTCCCTTCCTGGGCCAGCAAAATAGCTCAGCAAACTAAAGCACCTGCCTAGGCAAGTTGAGGCAAGTGCATGGACTGCGGTTCTATCCCCAGCACCACAGGCCATGCCAGCCCCACCCCCAGGGCGGGCTGAGCTAGCCAGAGTCCAGGCATAGTGGTGCATACTGTAATCCCAGCACTGGGGAGGCTGAAAGTAGGAGGATCACCACGAGTCTGAGCTGCGTAGTGAGACCCTGTAACAACCAAACACGTAAAAAAAAAAAAAAGTCTCTTCCATCCACACACTGGGCTGGTTATGGTGAAGCCATTTTTTTCTTAATCCAATTGCCTTCTGTGAAATTATTGCTACCAAGGAAAGCTATAGGTAACACAATGAAGGGAAACATGTTTGTATGAATCAATGTTATCGACAGAACATGAGATGTATTGTATTTATCTTTTCTTTTGGCACATTCAAATACTAGATTATAAGACTAAATAGTAAAATTGACTTTGTGTGAACCTGTGTGCATGTATGCACATGTGTACACTTACACACACACACACACACACACACACGCCTATCAAGAGTCTCCTGTAACATCCAGTATAACAGAGATAAATTACCAGAACAGCACCCTCCAAGGCAATAATCACAGGTTAAACTAAAGCAATTGAACCTGTTCAAAGTCATTTTTTTTAGCTTTTTAAAAAACCTTCTCTTTATTTATTTGGTGCAGGGTCTCATTATGCAGCTCAGACTCATAGTGATCCTCATGTCTCAGCCTCCCCAGCACTGGGATGACTCACGAGCACTATCACACCTGGTTTTAGGGTTGGCTCGGTGCCAGGGTTCCAGGGCCAGCATGGCATGCAGTACCAGGGAATGAACCCAGGTCTTTGCATTTGTCAGGCAGACACTTAAACCTCCAAGCTATCTCCCCAGCCCTGAAAACAATTCTTTAGTTTTTATAGGAATTTTACAGAGGCTCTCCAAAAATCTCTAAGAACCTGAAAAATCTCTTGCTCAGCAGTAACGAAGCGGTAATTGAAATCTGTACCTTTAAGACCACAAAAGAATCAGTTAGAAGGACCACTGTTATCACGTAAAGTACCAGAGCTATTAATTTATACTAAAGCTTCACTTGCCCCTAACTGGTAGGTATGGCCCAAATTGCCCAGCAAAATGCACAAGCCTCTCCATTTGGTGCTGAGAAAGAGAAAGGAAACAGACACTGGCTGAGGACCTGGCCTCTGCTACACATGACACCAGTGCTTCCTGTGCTTTGGATCATTCATTCACCACTTTTACCTTGCAGAGTCCTCACTCGATTGTCTCCAGCATACAAACAGTAACCAAAACTCAAAATAAAACAAGTTGGGGGAACATAATTTAATTTAAATTTGATAAGCATTGTGAAAGCTCAGAAAAGCAAAGCCATTCTCAGAACACTTCAAAATAAGCATATTTACATTCAATCCTTGCACCCAGATGGTGTCCCTCAGTAGACACAACTGGATTTCCACCCCCATCCCCACCAAAACCACCATTCCTGCCTGAAATTTCAGGTAAGGCTTAGCATTCTCTCTCCACTACCATTAGAACCTCTTCCCAAAAAAGACTGCTATACTTGGCCCTTTAAAGCAGAAATAGAAAGTACTGCTCTCTCCCCTTGGAGAATTCCATTTTCATCCAGAACTCTGGCTTCCCACCACAGGTGAAGCATCCCTTTCTATGCTTTTGAGATCCCAATAGCAGGCATCACCTGCACACTTCAGGGTAAATAGGATGTTAAAAAAGAGCCCCCTCAGTACCAACTACGTCATCTGCAGAAGCTGCTACAAAATAAAAATGCAGAGTTTCATGTGTAAAAATGATCAAGAATTTCAAAGTTAAGATAGCAGAGCATGAAACTAAGCACAGACCATTCTAAGCAAGACACCTGGGGGAACTGTCACAGCCCATGAAACCAGCCTGACCCACTGGACTGCCCTCTGCCATGGCTGGGGCTCTCCTGCTCAGGCCCAGAGCCATACTTCAGGCTTGTGCTTTGGAAGCGCAGGCCCATGTCTTCCTCTAGGGGTTTTCCTGCCCTGGCCACAAGGCCAACCTCCTCTGCGCCTTCCCACACAATCCTGCTGCACATGAGAGCACACTCCTCACACTCCAAAGGCGAGTGCACATGCCCTTTCCATGTTAAGAATTTCACGTGTAAATTTTGAGCTACAGCAAAGGCACAGTGATAACACCAGAACACATGGAGCTTCCAAGAGATAGTACGGTAAGGCACCCTGGTCTCCAGGGCCAGATTGCCTCTGCAGAGGTCTGACCTGAGATACGTTCGGCTTTTATATCTACAAATGAGACTCGTAAAGCAGTCCTATCCCATGGAAAGGCATTTGGAAGGCTGTGCCGCTTATAGTCATTCTGATACAGGATCCAGAGCAAGGAAACACACAGTAGATGCTACTTCCACTGTTTGGCACCTCTCTTTCAGCAAGTTCTTTATCTAGCTTCTCCAAGCTTCAGTTCCAAACCTGTGGTATGAGGATAATAATATACCAAGCTCAGAGGAGCAGACTAAAACCTGAGACTTGGTTTGAGGAGCGTGCAGTCAACCACACACCCTGGCATTTTCAACCTCTCAAATCCTCCCCACCTAGGCATCTGTCCAAAATTTCCATATTTCCAGAGGAATAAGTAACAGGGTGAGAAGCAACAGAACATGCTTTCATGGTGACCACTCAGAGGTTGCCACGGGGGACCTCACCCATCTGCCTCACTAGAGACCTGGACTGCACCTGGGATGGGGATTGTGGGAAACCCCTGAATTGGAGGCAAAACCATAACTCTGTAATCACCTCTCCTGGGATACTGCCACAACACTGGGGTTAAAGGTCAACACGGGGTATTTCAGAGTGATAAAACCACAGTGAGTCCTCACTGGGAACCAGATACTCAGAGTCACCAAAGTTTGCTGCAGCAGTAGCAGGAAAAGGCACTTGGTTTGGGCACCCCATGACACCTGCCTGGCCTGGGTTTCCTATCACTATCCTATAGCCCAGAGCACAGGATGAGACAGGGAGGGTCAGCGATGCCCAGCAGTTATGTTAGGGAAAGGAATGGAACAGAACAGAGTCAAACACTTTCCATTTCCCAAGATTGCTGGGTTTTGTGAAGTTTCAGCAGAGACTGCTTGGAGAAAGAAAGAGGGCAGCATTTATCCATTGACTTTCTCCTGCAATGGCCAAAAGTTAATTAACATTAATCATGGTGCCTCTAGATGGAACTCACACTAAGCCAAGATGCCAGACAAGCCCCAGGGCACAAAGGGCCAAGGAGAGTCTCTCTTTGTAACACTTGGGCAGCTGATTGACATCTTCATAACATTAGCCCCTGCGACAATTTATTGTTGAACAATAAACAATGTCCAACACAGAAAGAGAGTTCTACTGAAGGTAAATAGGTAAAAGATGAAGGTAAATGCATTTAGCTCAGAGCCTGGCACACAGCAAGTGGGAAACTAATATTGGCTTTTGTTATTACAGGTGGTCTTGCTAGACAGGCCTTTTCCTCCCCAGGAAGGAGCTATTACCTGGTAGACAAACAAGTGTCATTTTCCCTCCACTTGAACACTGACACACTGGAGTGTCTCCAGACTTGGAGACACACAAGACCCAGGGCTCTCAGCTGGGCGTATCCTTGCAGGGTGTTCCACTAGTGTATTCTATGGGGAGCCTTCTTTTTTTTTTTTTTTTTTTTTTGTCTTTTTGAGACAGGGTCTCACTATGCAGTTCAGGCTGGCCTTAAGCTCACTTTGTAGCTCAGGCTGGTCTCGAACTCACACCAATCCTCCTGCCTCAGCCTCCCGAGTGCTGGGATTACAGGCGTGCGCCACCACGCCCGGCTTGGGGAGCCTTCTGTTCTAAATAACCAAAAGAATTTAAAACATGGGCAGTTGAGAAGTTGGCAAGAAGCTTTTGCACATTTGCATTTTTTTTTTTTTAGAAAGGTGTTTATTAAGACAAGGAGGATGTAATCACAGAGTTTTCTTCAGTCTAAAGGTATCAGAAAGTAAACAGCCATTGACTTGCAGACCAAAAGTTATAGGGGAAATAAATGAGAAATTTAATCAACCCAGGATGATAAGAAAATCTCCCAAATCACAGGAGCCATGGTGGTCATTCCCAGCACCATTACTCTGATATGACGACTCGGGTGAGACATTCAATTTAAGTGGGAAGTCGATAACTTCAAACACAAAGAGAATCACAGTCTCAGATAATCTAGCCTTAAAATCCTTGGGATCCTCAGACTACTCTGTACATTCTCTTCTCCAAAGCAGTCCTCTGGCTTTTTTCCCTGCAGCATAGTCTAACAATGAATAGGAGCACGGGTCTTATACATAGGAGTCCTCTAAAAGCTTCATGTGCTCACAGGGAGGTATTTTGTAAAGTAATTAAATTATGGGGTTTTGTAGCTGACTTGCTGTTAGGAGGTAAGGTCTGGCCAGAAAATGTGGGTGTCTAAGGTGGGGCCTAGAGGGGTTTATTCCCCTCGGTGTCCTTTTCTTTATTTGCTTCTCACTGCCAGGACATGAGCAGCTATTCCCCTGCCATGCCCCACTGCCACGCTGTCCTGCCTTGAAGTCACAGCCTGGGGACTGAAACCTCTATCATTGTGAACCAAAATATACCTCTGCTTTAATTTATGAGTATTATACATTGTGTCCCAGGGACAACGGATATGGCTAAGGTGGTGGGGAATGGCGTGGTCTAGCTAACCGGATTTTCTAGTTAGAGAAAGGCTGGTTCCTAAAACTCTGACTGTCCTGTAATATTTCTAACACATCTGAATCCCTTCACTACATCCCAAAGTGGATTGTAGGTGACAAAATGTGCTTTTTGTTTCAAGACTGAATCTCCTTTTGTTTTTTTTTAGGACCTTCATTGTGAACACTATGAACAAGAAATGGCATTGTTCAGAAGGCAGATGTTGAAAGCCCCAGTCTGTCACCTACCAGCTAAGTAACATTATCCAAATTATTTACCCTCCTTATGCCGGCCTCTGTTTCTTGTGAAGTGAAGGCCATAGCCTCTATACTACATCCTAAGGTTTGTATAAGGGCTCCCAGAGGTTCGTGAGTTAAAGACTGAGTATCCAGATTGGGTGCTACTGGCAGGTAGTGGCACCTTTACCTCAGGTGTTCGTTACAACAATACAAACCTAATACGCCACAGATGTTTCACAAGGGTAACACATGTCTGATTATCCCTAGAGCTCACTCTCAGGGCTATGAAAGCAGATGGAAAATGTATGGGAGAGGTGTTATGTCTGCACTGATGCCAGAAGCCTTTTGATTCTTTTTTTTTTTTTTTCAGGGAGGACCTGCTCAGCCCACCCTGGGTGTGGAGCAGGCAAAGAATGTGGTGTTGGGGATCAAACTATGATTTCTGTGCATTTGCCTAAGCTTGCCTAAGCAGGCGCTTTCGACTGCTGAGCTACCTCACCAGCCCCCAGAAGCCTTTTAAGAGTTTCTTTATCAAAACAAATTCAACATCTATTTTCTCTTGCTTGCCATTTAAAAAACAAAACAAAAACAACAACAACAAAAAAAAAAAAAAAAAAACGGAAAGAACCACACTGTTTAGACAGTCTGGAAAATTTATGAATTTCCACATCTTGAAGGCCTCTCCTTATTTTCTGTGAAAGAGCAGAACAGTTCTTGACAGTTGTAAAGCCCAGGAGGCAGCTTCCAGGCCACAGTGGCTTATGGGATGCCCAGACAGTTCTTCTACGGGTTGATCCCTGCACTTTCAGCTAGTGCTTGTGGGGTTGCTGACTGAGCTCTAGCATTAAACTCCAAACGTAAAAGAATCACAGATCCAGGAAGTTGGAAGATACCATAAAGGCCACCTAAGAACCAGGGATTGAACTCAGGCCTTTGCACTTGCCAGGGAAGTGTTTATTCCCCTGAGCCATCTCTCCAGCCCAAAAGTAGTTCTTGACATTTTTCATATCCACATTTCTGAGGCTTATAACATGCTACCACTCATTACAGTAATTATAGTGGCTACTAAACTAAATAATGGTACCTCAGTTAGAACTCATGACTCCAAAAGAGAATTGGGTAGTAGTTGTAAAAGTGTGAAGACAGAATTGAAAAGGAAGAGGAAGGAGAGGGAAAAAAAAAAAAAAAAGAAGGAGAGGTGAGGAGGAGGACAGGGAGGAGCAGGAAGGAAAGGAGAAAGGAAAGTTGGGAAGTACATTCAGTTTGAAATTCAAATAACTCTGACATCTCATCCAACAGACCAACCTATGAATCAAAGATGACTTCCCTAACAAAGAAATAAAGAACTTTGCTTAAGGAAATAACAATATGAAAAGAAATGGGATTTATCCTGTGGGCACAGCTTTTCCAAAGTTGGAGGAAGTTGTGGAGAGCAGGTGAGTGAATAAAGGCACATGTGTGGATGGACCAAAGGGGAAGTGTGGCTCCCATCAGCATAATACACTACATTAAGGGTTTGAGATGTCATCTTCAACCACAATAAGAAGAGAATGAACAATCTGAGTTGGAGGAGGAGCACAAATTGATTTTTCCAAAAATGAGCTTTGGCTCCAGTAGAAAGAGTAGACCTGAGGGATCTCATTTAGGTAATGTTTGCCCAGTCAGAATATAGTATTAAACTGTGTGGAGGACACCCTGGATGACTCTCTTTGAAAGCAGAGAAAGTTGTCTCCATTTGGCTGACCCTGACTCTATTTCCATGTATTGATATGTACAGAGCTAGTGAGGACTTTTCCTTATCCCTTCAGTTGGCTTTAAACAATGAATGTATTCCAGTCTAGCTGAGGTGCTGAGTAGCCCAACCAGTGGCAGGTGTCCCCCTAAGACTCCCCAACCCACTGCTCTCTTGTATAAGCCAGAAAAAGACAAGATAAAGAGCCAATGGCTTAGACTTGAGATAGAGGCTATAACTTTTGAGATCTTAAAAGATTACTTAACAGAGCTGAAGCACTGACTCCAAAACATTAGATACTCTCTCCATTGAGTTATGCAGATTACTCTTTCTGCAGAGGTAAATGCAGACTTCTTCCCTAGCCCCACTCCTGGCACTCACTTGCTTCCTGCCATTCTCACAGTCACTCATCCTCAGGTCACTCCTTGCTTATTGAATGAATAAATCTAGGTTCCACCCTGGGTCAAAGCCTTTGTTCTGGATAGCCATCACCATGGCTGGACTTAGGACCCCTTGGCTCTGTATAACCATAAATACGCCTTAGTATCTTTATTCTCACCATGGGTTGCACAGGAGGTGGTAGGTTGGAATTAACTCACTAACATTTCGATTACTTTTTTGTTTGGTTGGGGTTTTTTTGTTTGTTTTTGTTTTTGTTTTTTTTTTTGGCAGAACCAGGGATTGAACTCAGACCCTTGCACTTTCCAGGGAAGTGCTTACTCCACTGAGCCATCTCCCCAGCCCCTCCAATTACTTTCTATGGGATTACAAATGTAAATTCCCTGGGCCTCAGTGAGGAGGACTAGGAAGGGCTCTCTATAGGATTGCATTAAGGAGACCAGTGGAGATTAAGAGATTAATTCAAGACCCTCTGTGGGTAAAATGGGCAAGAAATGAAGAACATATGAATCAAAGGTACATATTAGACTTCTGCCTTTTGCAGTTGTATTGTTCATTGTGCTAGATAGAAACCTTGCAGTAGGCCATATGTAGAATTAGTTTGGACATAATTATTATCTGCATAATGGGATTACATGTCTTGAAGGTCTGGGTGTGACATTTAGAGAAGTCATTTTGACTTGACCTAGAGATTGGTGATCTAAGCTACAGCATAAATGGAGATGCCTGAGCATATCCTATAGGGTGAGGAGAGACCACGCACTAAGAACTCTGACTAACCCAGTAAACTAATTCTTGCATAAATATCTTCTCAGGAGAGATTGCCATTCTCTCTCCAGCAAACACATGGAACAGTCTGGAGATACTCTGTAATTCAAAATGATGACTTCGATGGAAGAAATTAGTCACCTTGAGGAACAGTATCTTTACACATGAGGAGAGAGATGGCGAGCCATGCAAAATATATGACACCAATTAAAATTGAAGTCCAGATAATAAACAACAAATAGTTATGTTGGGATGTACTCATGCTAATGAAACTATTTGTATTTATCTGAACTTTTTTATGCACTTGGTACAGGGTCTGCAGGGTCAAGGTCTCACTACACAAGTTGGACTTGTCGTGATTCAGCCTCCCCAGAGCTGGGATTACAGGCAAGCAGCACCACACCCAGTCTCAATCCCCATCTCAGGGTACGCCAGGGGTGGGACCAGCACACATGCCAGGGATTGAACCCCGGCCCCTGTGCTCTCACTAAGCAGACCTATCTAAATTTTTCAGTGATATATGAATTTGCTAAAGTTAATATAACAAAATACCACAGAATGGGTAGCTATAACTGCAAACATTTATCTGCATAAATAGAAAAAGTAATGCTGAAGGTTACAAGTCCCACAATAAGACCTTACTTCTTTCGATTTCTTCTGAGGTGTCTCTTTCCCACTTGCAGATGACCCCCTTCTTCCTATAATCTTGCTGGCCTTTTTGCTGTGAACACACAGAGCTGATAACTGTGTTTCCCAACCCCCATTCCAGTAAGGGAATCAGTTATATTAGATGAGGGTCCCACCCTTTTGATTTCATTTAATCTTAGTCTCACAACCTACTTCCAAATTCAGTCATAGTGGGGGTTAGAGCGTCTACATGTAAATTTCACACCAAAGTCCATGATTCATCCCACAACAAACACATACAAAATTTTACTATTAATACCTCTTTTAATGCATAAAACAATAACTATATTGTATAAGAACACATACGCAGTAAAATACAACATTATGGATGGGAAGAAAACAAAACAACATGAGAATGTTAGCTTTCTATGGTAAAAGAAAAGGAGAAAGGAGTCAGAGTAAAGAAGCCTTAATTATACAATAATTTTTCTTATGTAAAAAGCCCCTTCAGGCAAGTATGACACAATTTTATCAGGTAAATCTAAGTGGTGGGTATGTGTTTGATGCTTGTCATTTTATACCTTTTTTTAAAAAAATCTACTTACATTTAAAATGAAGATGGAAATCACTTTTCTCTCACTTACAAAATGGGCAAAGAAAGAAGAAATTGATTTCAGCTGCACAGTAAAAGATTAAAGCTGTAAAACACTAAAATGAATTGCCCAGAGAGATGTGGGATCTCCCGCTCTCTGTCTTACAATTACTATCCCTGGAACAGCCCATGGGTGGAAGACACTGTAAGAGGCACTTTGGAGAGGACAACGCACACACACCAGTCCAATAACAAAGAAAGCTTGTGAACTCGATGGCTTTACTTATAAAAAAAAACTATATTCTACATATTTACTTGTGTATCTGTTGGTTATACTTCAAGCTTCAAGGAAAATTTCCCTACAGTGAAAAAAAAAAAAAAAAAAAAAAAACGGAATGTTATCAGCTGCAATTAAATTCTTAACTCTCAAAAGGCTTTCTTGTTTTATAATATAAAGGTATTGAATTGCAAGGATGGAAGGGATCTTAATGTAATTGAAATTCTGCACATTTGCAATGAAAAATAGGAAACAGCATGTTTTGAAAATGGTAATGGAACAGCACAGAAAAACAATAAACTTGAATACAAAATAGCTGTTTTTATTATCTTGAAAGCTGAAACTGAGAAGAAGAAGGAATTAAAAGAGCATTGCTGGTAGAAACTCTGAGGGGGCTTCATGGGCCCCTGAAGGACTGTTAAGGTGGATGACATAACTTTTTTGTCATATAGTTTCTACATTCAGTTTTAAACAATGATCTTTCGTTTCCCCTGATATTCAAGTTATTGTGGTGATCTTACATGCATTTGTCTACCATAATTAGGGATCTATGATTCAATGAATAGAGAACCAAAAAAGACAACGTGTACATGCCTCAATCAAAGGGAACTTCCCCAGCAAGGGGGCAAGGACAAACAGAAGTGCATCATGGATTAGACATAACCTTTCTAAGGGAGAAATAAATAAGAAACAAATACAAATCTGACGGGCTGTTCATTGACCACTGGCCCAAGACAGAGTGGTTTTGATTAGGACAGAAATCAAACACAAAATATGCACACTCCTTTAAAATTAAAAAATCAAATTAGTATATGATCTGGCAATTCCACTTCTAGCTATATATCCATATCCAAGAGAAATGAAAGCAGGATCTTGCAGAGATATTCGTATTCTCATAAACATAACATTAATCACAGTAGACAAGAAATAGAGGTATCCCGAGTGCTTGATGTGAATGAATAAAAAATTTTTAAACAGTACGACCTATACACACAATTTATCCAGCCTCCATCAACACTCCCATTGTGCACAATTCAATGCTGGAAGCTTTTTCCACCCTGAAACCAGTGTTCAACTAGTTTGATACCTGAAAAGCTGTGTCTCTTTCTCAGCACCATCTTTAGTTCCTGCCGTAGTTCAGTCCTCTGTTAACACGCAGCTGTGTTGCCAGCTCCTTTGAGACAGTGTCTGTTAAAGGAGAACCTACTGTTGGGGCCGTGTCTGTAATCTCTGCACTTCGTGAGATAGAAAATACCTATCATGCCATTGCCTTTTAATTCCAGGTTCCAAATCTGCTGGAAGCTATGTCTTTACACTGCTTCCTTCCTGTACGAATCAGCTTTGTTAGGCGATGAAAATTAAAAACTAACATGTTTCTTTTTAAGTGGAGTTTATGTCTAATCAGTGTCTTCAGTCTTGAAGAATCTGCATCAGTGTGTGAATTAGCCTCACGTATTTCATTAAATGATGTTTTCATGTGGCATTACAATTCTGGCTTAATACTACAACCTACATGAGGTTTATACTATTACAAGTGGATTAAGGACCAGAAAAAATTATCAAGCTTTAAAGTAGAAGAAAATTTTGACACATCTTAAAATGTGGATGAATTTTAAAGCATGTATATTAAGTGAAATAAACCAATCACAAAAGATAAATAATATATGATTCTATTTATACAAGCTACCTACAGTTCACAGAGATGGAGGATAGAAGGCCAGGTACCAGGAGCTGAGAGAAGGTGAGGAGATGTTTAGTGGTTGTAGAGTGTCAGCTGGGAAGATGAAAAGTCAGAGATCTGTTTCACAGTGATGTGCATATACTTAACATTACTGAATTGTATATTTAAAATGGTTTTAAAGGTATATTTTACATCATATATATATATATATATATATATATATATTGTAATTTAAATGAAAAAACAAAAACGAGTAAAAGGTTTTCATATGCACACACCACAACAAGTGAAGGATATTGATGAGGCAGACAAAGTGGCTTCAGGAAAGATGAGAGAACTACTGAGACCTTACTGGGTTGGGCGAAGTCATTCACAGATTTATCAGCACTTCACTAACAGCTCTTGACACTTATCATCAGTTTCTCAGTGCTTATCACTGGTTCGATGGGAGAGCCGTGCGACACTATCCTGATCTCGGTCTCCTCTTCCAGTCCCAAGGTGGCCAAGGCAGGATCCTCATCAGTGTGCCCATCGCTGGATTTCCCCAACATCCCATTGACTGATGTCAATAAGCATTTACTGTTTGTGGAATGAATATATGAATGAATAAATGTGTATCACAGGAATCACCATTTGTTAAACTCAAATTACAAAAGAAAACAATTTCAAAAGACAGAGTATAATGGAAAACAAATGCCCCAAGAGATAAAACCCGAGAGTACTAAGGTAGGTGATGCAATTTTGACTTGGGACATCTGTGTGGAAGAAGGAGAGGATTAAGTTGAGCCCTGTTCCACTTTGCTGTGTGGTACCTAACTGACTAGAGACACTTCACTTCTGTCCCATGATTAACATGACTATTTTTAATAATTAAATATAGATTACAACATTGTTGAGGTCTTCCAATTTTATTTTTGAGGTTTCTTTTTTACCCAGTAGATGGGTGAACAGGAAAACATCAATGTGACTCAGAATCTAAAAGTTCTGAATATGCAAATATCAATTTCTCTGAGCTAAATCTTCTTTCACTTTAAAATTGGTTTGGCCTTTTATTAAATTTCTAGGATCCCAAGCTCTTTGTAAATAACCACACAGAGAGAGAGAGAGAGAATGAGAATAAGATCTTGAATTGCAACAACTTCACAAAAGTGTGTCTCATTTACTTGGGGCTGGGGTGGGACTGAAACACTTTGTGTAACAAATGGGTAAATATGAGCACTATTATTATCTTTAACTGTACAATAAATAAAAGAAGCAAAGAAAGGTCAAGCAACTTGCACAAGGTCACTCCAAAAGTTAGTGACTGGGATAAGAATAGAACCCAGGTTTCCAAGCACCTGGCTCTATGTATTTCTTCAAGGGCCATAAATTACAAGACTGCTCAGGTCTCTAGATTCTCCAGATGTTGCCATCTCCTCGGTGTCCTTGCACTGCCACTCAATGCTTTCACATTTTTTATCAGGTTAGATGAAAGTCTCCCTCCTCCTGACAGCTTTATTACCCCAAGAAACCATTATCTCCCTCTAACTCAGAAAGTTATACTCAATTGTTGGTGCAGTAACCAAACAGGAGTCAAAGACATTTCTGTGATTGATGCACCCTTCAGTGGAAAACAGCGGAAAATATTACTGCTTCGGTACTCCTATTTTTTCCCAGGCCTAAAGGTTAATCAGCTGACAATGTTACACAGGAAATCTTTTTAAAAAGTCCAATGACAAAGATACCATATAAGTTGGAAAACTCTTCCTAAGCCAAGAATAATTCTTAATGCCCAGGGATGAAGTGTGAGGGTTGGGAATATAGATTAGCGGCACAGTATCTGTTTAGCAAGCATGAAATCCTGAGTTCAATTCCTGGTACTGTCCACAAAAAAATAAGTGTGAACAAGTGGGGAAAATGTTAACCATTATTACGGTCAGAGGATTGTTTGATGGCAATTTATACAAGTTCAATGGTCAGAACCTAAAAAACATGCATTGCTTATGAGTATTACTATCAATCCCAAGAGAAAAAATGAAGAATATGTATAGAATATATTTATACAAAATGAAAACCCAACGAAGAACAAAAAAAAAAAAAAAAAAACCACACACACACAGAAAAGTGAAGAAGAAAATGAGAGAGAAGAAAAGATACATAAAAAGGAAAAGAATAAAAGGGTCACGTGTAATTTAATAACTGACAGTTTTAGTGTTTATAATTTTAAGGAGTTTCTCTGTGGATCTTTTCCCATATTGCTCCACTGCTACTGCTTGACAGAAAGCACCATTTCAACTTGACGCCGAGGCTCAAATGCCAAAGTGTAGGTGAATGTTCAAATAATTTACTTTGCCATTTCCATACAAAACCCTAAGAAAGTAGAATTGTAGCGCATTTCAGGGCCCCCCCCCCCCAGGCCTAGTCTCTGATAGTGGCCCCTGAGGACTTTTTGGAGACCTTCAGTTGTATAACATAATAAGAAAAAACCAGAGCCTTCACTCCAGATGCTGTACAAGTTCTACCTCTTCCAAGAGGGAAGGATGAGAGAAAAAGTACAGGGATAACTGCTCTTCAAAAATGAAGGGGTAGAGCCAGCAGACTAAAGTGCCTGCTTACGCAGAGCATAGCAGCTGGGGTTTGATCCCAGGCATGCCATGCTGGCCCTGCCCCCAGGTCATGCTAAGACAGCAATTGAGATAGAGCATGGTGGCACCTGCTGGTTATCCCAATGCTTGGGAGGCTGAAAATAGGGGAATCACTACTAGTCTGATCTATGTAGTAATACCCTATAGAGCCTGTCCTAAATACAGAAAAAAGAAAAGAAAAAGAAGAAGAACAACAACGTCTCATTCTGTAGAGTTCAGCCAAGCCTTGAATTCATTTTGTAGCCCAAGCTAGACTCAAACTCATGACAATTCTCCTGCCTCAGCCTCCCAAGTGCTGGGATTGCAGGTATGCACCACCACATACAGCATGTCCAACTTTTAGAAAGGACAGCCCATGCAAACACAGTGAGGTGCCAGTCATGTCCAATATTAAAGAAAGAAAGTGGAATATGGTCAACCCAGGTAAAGCAGATGGTAAAGGAGGTAAAATAAAGATGATCATAAGCCACTGAGAGAGGGATCCTGGAGAACCCTTGTAAACCACACTAAGGAACTTATTCTATAGGCAATAGGAGGCTTAAAAGCTTTAAAGGGTCCTGCTCCATCCCGCCCGCCCCCGCCCAGCTCCTGAGACCGGCCAGAGACAGCGCGGCCGACTCCGCCATCTTGCTCCATCCCGCCCGCCCCCGCCCAGCTCCTGAGACCGGCCAGAGACAGCGCGGCCAACTCCGCC